>VUJU01004748.1:0-17024 GCA_009835225.1 Aphis craccivora
AACTTTACTACAGATAACCTGTATGTGTCCCGCAACCCGCATGCTCGTACGGGCATTCGTTTTTCTAGAAACTAGAAAAAAATACTAAAAATCAGGAGATTGATGAAGTCAAAATGTTGAAACGTCAATATTTTCAAAAAAATTAACTCTACAAAATGGCTATCTTCGATTCTTTTGAAAATAATTAAATAAAAAAATATATTTTTTAACTTTTTTACCAAAACATTAAAATAAATTAAAACATAAAAAATTTGTAGTTCTTGTCCCTGTGAGTATTATTGCGGTATCAGAATAATGATATGTCCTTTATTTCAGGAGATATCACAATGGGTAAATCCTCACGGGACACCCTGTATAATATTATCTTGTCAATAATATTAAATATTAATAATTCTATTATCACGAATTTTTTCAAGTTTACTTAGTCACAATACATAATATGAACCAGTAATACTGTGGTAATACCTACATTCAATGGTAGGTAAAACAATGGATACCCTTTTCTTTATAAGTACCACAATAATATTTATATTTAAACTGTTACCAACATATTCAATAAAACTATCAATGTAATAATAATGGATATATATTATATATTATGTGCATGTGTGCAGTATAAATAACAGAAAGCTCTAGTTTTAAGTAAAATCTTTAATATGAGTTATAATATAACATGCATAGTTATCTATGATTTTTTTTACATAGTTATTTTTTCTAGAAAAAAACCTATATTAATGAATGTTATTTAAAAATATCAATATTTAAATTTTATTGCACTATTGCTATTGCAATTAATACATACAATAAGTATTCATTCAATGTATATAATATATTGCTTGCAGTACTAAATACAAAGAAAATTTCATTTTAAACACTTTAACAATAAAATAATATTTGGAATTACCTAAACCTAATATGTACAATTTTAAATAAAATTAAAGTAGATGATTCAACGAAATAAAAAAATAATATTTTTTTTTTTTAAATAACGAACATTTATATTTTTTTAATGTAATTAATGACTTGTACTAAACAGTTTGTTAAACCTAAAATTGAAGTAAATAAATAAATTTATAGATATACTAACTGCAATATTCTTAATAAAAAAAATTCATTAAACTTAAGTACCATAAAATGACTCATTTTAAACAATAATTTGTGTTGTCATTTTCCAACTTCATATTTAACACTTTTTACAATATTATACCAGTTTATCATTATACAATGATGAATAAAAAATATTTCATAAAATAATAAAGTAAATCATTAGGTCAAAAATAGTCATGAAAAATGATAATAATTAATTATATTATCATTCAACATAGACCACTCACAATTGAAATGGAATATACAATAGTAAATTGATACATTTTGGAATATATATATATAATAAATTGTTGAAAAAGTAAAAAGTACTTTAACTTTGATTTAATTCTGCTGTACTAATATCATTCATTTCATTATCTGTTGGAACATTTACTGGTTCTTCAATTGGAAGAATCTCATTATTCTGTTGTTCTATATTATTAGATGACTCGCTATCTCCTCCAAAATAAAAGTCATCACGAGGTGCACAAGACTTTTCTTCTATATTCACGTCTTTTTTAGCATTATCTACTTGAGACACAATAGCATTAACTGAACAGTCCTCATTGTTTGAATTATTGAAAGATTCTTCATTAAAAGATTGGTGATTATTGGGTTGGTTATTTTCATATTTCATATTACTATAATTGGATTTAAATTGTACATTTTGTACAAATTCTTCATTAGTTTGTCTTATTTCATTTTCTTGTTGAGAATTTAAATTGTCTTTAGAATTATTTTGATATTCTTCGTGTGATTGATAATCATCGTGCAGTTTTGTTTCTAAATGTTGCTGTTCAAAGTTGTTTATAGATGTTTTTTGTGAATTCTGCTGCGTTTCTTTAATATTGTCATGGAATAATTCTTGTGAGTTATTGGTAAAATCGTTTTGATAATCTCCAAATGGTTGATTTTTATTAAGTTGCTCTTCATTATTTTGTTCAACATTTTTGTCTTCATTATTTGAATTGGCATAAACACTTATTTCATGATGTTCCTGTGTCTCCTTTTGATCTGCCTTATTTTCAATTTCATCAAGCTGTTTAAATGTCATGTTTGAGTTTATAGTTTCTTGTTCTTGAACTTTTTGTAATTGCTCAATATTATCAACACCTTCACCTTCATAATTGTCTAAATCCATTGGAGCACTTGTTTGATGTGGACCTTCTTCTACATTAGTTTCATCAATGGATGAAGTATGTTCCGCAGATTTTTTGTTCCATTGATCTTCTTTAGTATTATCGTCAGACTCTTTATCACCCCATTTGCTTGGTTTTTTAGAACGTTCATCATTGTTATCACGATTTTTTAACTTACTAGCAGCCCACTGTGATCCTTGTTTATTGTTTTGTCTTTCTTCTTCTTCATTCATTGTTCCACGTTTCCATGGTTTCTGTTGTTCATCCCATTCAGGATTATCATCACGTCTCCAACGTTTTTGTTGATTAGGACCTTCCCAATCTTCATTTCGTCGCCGATTACCATTACCTCTCCAAGGAGAAAGTCTACCACGACCACCCCATCCATCAGAATCACGACCACCTCCCCGACTTCCCCATTTATCTGAATCACGTCCACTTCCACGACCGACCCAATTATCTGAATCACGACTGCCTCTATTAGCAGGTAAATTATTGTCTACCCAATTATCTAAAATATAAATTAAACATAATAAATATACAATACAATATTAATTTCAGTATTTAGTACCTCGGCCACGGCCCATTACATTCTGCATTAATGGTGGTCTTAAATTACCTCTTCCCATCATACCTCCTCTATTCATATTTTGATTCTGCCAAACAGGAGGTGGTCCATTATTATCCCAATTAGGTCCACTGTTTGTATCCCAATTGGGTGGACCATTGTTATTATCCCAGTTTGGTGGGTTGTATCCTCCACGTCCTCTAAATCCTCCACGGCCTCCACGATTCCATCCTCCTCGTCCCCTCATATTACCATTGTCCATAAGAGGTGGTCTAGGACCATCTGAAATTAATTTAAACAAATAAAATACACCTTAAAATGTTTATATAACTCTTTGTATTATTTACCTTGTGGGAAATTTTGAGGGGGCATATTGAACATTTGATTTGAAAGTGGACCATTGTTAGGCCCAAACATGCCAGGTTGAAATGGAGGATTACCCATGTTGTCTTGCATTACATGATCAAGGATTTGATGCAAAGAATTATTTGGAATCAATATATCTTTTACATTATCTAGTTGTGGTATATTTGGGACTTGGGTTATTCCCAATCCTTCTTTTACTGACAATCGATCAATATTATTTGGATTGTCTACTTCTTCATTAACTTTATCACCCCAGCGTGATGATTTTCTTTCTCTCTGTTCAGGCCCTTTAATACGATTTCTTGGATCTTGTCTTTGAGTTAAATCGTCTCTTCGTCCACGATCGTTTTTTATATCTCTATCTGTAAATCTATCAATTCTTTCCCTATTATCATAACTGCGATTTCTATGATCTAGTCCATGAATTCTATCATCACGTTCAATATTTCTATCAGAGTCTTTAGAATCTTCAGGCTCAGAGTTACCTAATTTATTAGGATCATATTTATCATTGCCTATATTACTGTTACTTGTAATTCGTGCAAAATCAGATAAATTTGGAAGTGTTGGGGGAGGAGGTAAATTGAATTGCATAAGGGTTGAAGGGTCTAACTGATTTGGAGGAGGATTTGATGTGTTAAGGCTATCTTTATGACTTGTGTTTTGAGAAAGAGTAGGAGTAGTACTAGTTCCAGATGTGACAGTAGGTTGATTTACCATCATCGTCTGAGCAGAAGAAATAGCAGCAGCTGAAATAAATAAATATACATTAAAAAATTAAATCATTACAGATACCTAAAGCTAAAGGTTTGTCATTAGTTTACAAATTAATATGTAATTTATAATTATTATAATATATGCATTAATTTATTTACTTTGGGATGGTAGATTCATGCCAAAAGGAAAGGGCATCATCATATCTGGAGGTACACCAAGTGGTTTTTGTGAGTCATTAGACATTGGCATTTGTTGAGGATTTCCCATTATGGGCATATTTGCTAAAAGGATGAAGTTATTTCACTGTTCTGTTTTAATAAAAACTTATATTAGAGTAACTTACGTGGAGGTCCAAATGGCGATGGCATTCTATTCATCATCATCATAGAAGGGTGACCCATCCCCATTGGAGCCATAGTGCCAGGCATCATGGGATTCATCATTGGATTAATTAATCCTAAACAGTAAATATAAAAGTAATTATTCAACCCATTAAACATGAAACAACACTGTCACCATTAAACACCATTTTGATATCTTGCAGTCAAGTATGTACTAAATGTAATCACTTCTATCTTATAAAATTAATTTTCCAAACAAAAAAAATTGAATTTTTTTTCACTATTTACTGTATTTTCAATGAAGTGGATATAATGCAGTACAGTCAGGTATAGTCATAATTTAATTCAATAATCAAAAGTTTAAAATAAAAAAAATTGAAGTTTATAAATTGTACTTACTAGGATTTATTCCAAACGGATTAGGCATGCTCATTGTCTGTGGCATATTGAAATTTATCTGATTGGGCTGATTATTTTGAGCGGGGGACATTTGCATGTTTTGAACGCTGGGAGATTGAACACCTTGTGGATCAAAAAAATTGGATGTATTTAGTGGCTGCTGAATTCCCTCAGATAATTTTTCTTCTTCTTTTTTCTCGTTTTTTTTAGATGTTCGTAAATTCTTTAAATGAGCTAAAAAATTAGTTTAGAAAAAATAACAATATTATAAGTCTTAATCTAGTGTAAATAATACTATTATTGTATACACTACTTTAAATATTAAATTTACAACAACTGTCCAGCCAATTAAAGTAAAGTGATTAAACATAAAATATCAGTTTTTATTAAATATCTTTAAAATAATTTACTTTTAAGCCATTCAGGCATTGTATCTTCATCCAACATTCCTCCAACTTCCAGCTCATCATAGTCTATATCCTTGTTTAATTTCTCCCAAGGTATGTATGAAACTCCATCATCAATTTCCCAATAATCTTTCCATTCTTTATCTTTCATTGCTTGACCCGGAGCCCAAGCAATCTTAACCGGATTAAAACATTAATATTATCATATCATGGTTTAATTATTTTAAAACATGGGTATCACTCGCATAGTATTTGAATATCATTTTAAGCATGTGGGGTAAAAATTTATCTCAACAAAATTATAATTATGATTAGAATAACTATAATATAAATAAGGAGTAAAAACTTTTCTTAATGTACAATTAATATATTTAAATTGGATTAATAGTTATAATTATAAAATATACTGACAATAATGGGAACTCAAAAATGAAACTTTTATCAATAAATAAACTATTTTTATAAAGCTAGATAAATATTAGAATTTTTTGGTATCGTATTAATAATACCTGCAGTAAGTAATTATTGGATTATTTATTGGTTACAGACGCATGACAAAGAGTTATAAGTATAGATCAGCGGTTATCAACCTTTGTATAGTGGCAACCCAAGATATTTACAAAATTTTTCATGGTATATTTTTATAAAATAATATTCATTGGGGGAATAAAAAATAACTATTGGGTACTCTTATTTAATTAATTTTTGCCGACCCATTTAACATTATTGGCGACCCAAAATTGGGTCGCGACCCTATGGTTGAGAACCGCTGATATAGATCTTCTTAATTATTAATTTCAACATTAATCAAAGATGATAGAAATATAAATTTATGTGTTGAAAAAAAAAGTTATTTATAATCTACTAAAATTGAAATCATATATTTTATTTTTTTTATCTAAATAAAATTACTTTTAAATTTGATACAAATTATTTTCTGATATAACACTTGTTATTGGAAACTTATATGATAGCATAAATAAAATATACATAAATTAAACATCCCTTTGAAAAATAAAATGATTTAAAATGTATATTAACAACCAATATTACTTTAAAAATCTATATTCTATATTAAAAAATGTTAATATAATATATAAAAAGAAATTATATTGTTAATACATACCGTCATAGGTTTTCCTTGTAGTCTTTCTCCTTGATATTTACTCATTATACGAGCAGCATCTTGCCTTCGGTTCATACACAAAAAAGCACATCCTCTAGGTGATATTAAATTTAATGAAACTATATCACCAATTGGTTGAAACAATCCATACAAATCGTCTTGGTGTATGAGTTTTGATAAATGACCCACCCAAAGAGTAGTGCTTACAACTAAAAATATTGTACAAATAAAATAACAAAAAAAAAAAAAAAATTAATTCTTTAAAACACTGTTTTACTTACCTGCTAAATGATTTTTTTTTAATGGAGGCAAATATTTTTTTCTTCTTTCTCTATCTTTTTCACGTTCCTTTTCTCGTTCTCGTTGACGTTCACGACTACTCTTCCTAGGCGATCGTTTACGTGATGGACCTAATGAATAACCATCTCGTCTAGTGTCTCGCTTATTTTGGGGAGGTGATGCAATACGATCTAGATCTATCACTTCAGGTTGTTGTGACTGGTTCGGATCATCATAACTACTTTTCAAAATACAAATAAATTATTTATTTCAAAAAGTTTATAAGTACTACCCAATTTGAATAAAAATATATACATTATCTGAGTTAAAGGTTTATGGTGAGATTCTAATGACATCAGAGGTTGTTGTTGTTGGTACATTTGTGTACTAAATAATTGATTTACATATGGGTTTGACATCATTCCAACCGCTTGAGAGACTACAGGAGCTGGTTTTAATTCACACTCAGAAGCAAATGGTAAATTCTGAAATAAAATGTAAGTTAACTACACTATTAAAAATTATTAAAAATTATGAAATAAATAAACAGTTAGTAAAATTATTTACTAATATGAACTTAACTTAAATCTAAGTACTTACCGAGCTGGAAATCATTGCTCGGAAACTGGATCACTCGTTCATTATATAAACCTACCTTTCGATGGCTCGTAACCGCTGAAATTTTTATTTGGAGGAACAACTAAACAAAAGTAGGCACAGGGACTCGTGTTTGGACTGACGATTTAATTCTTTGAAATTTTTAAAGAATAGCTTAACAATACTATGCTAAAGCTACACATGTACTATTTTAGTTAATCTTACCTGAACAGTCTGAGCAAGATGCTTGTCGAACTCCGCTTCTTTTCTCATTTCTTTTATCTTGTCCAACTCTGCTAGCTGTTTAGACTGTGTAGACATTAACCCTTCGACATTGCGCAATGTGCGCAGAACTTCTGGGTTATTCAATAGGCTGAATTTAAAAAATACAAAATAATAGAAAATATCTATAAAAAGCTGAATCTTGTTCAAAATCGAAAATGTCAATGAATAAAAATTACTATTAACTTCCTAAACTGCATACTCTGATAAATATTTAACTTTTAATCAAATTGGAAATTTTCATATCATTTGATCATTATAAAAAGTAAAAATGTACAGCAATGAATAAGGCTTAAAAATTATTTACAAATATTAATTTCTTTTTTCAACTATGTATTTCCTGAAAATATCTATACCAATATATAAATACAATTGGTAAAACACTTATAACATTTATACATTAAAAGAATCAAAAAGTATGTTTTACTAAAATAAGTTTTGAAGAATTATACAATTGACCAATTAATAATCATCTTTAAATTAATACACCAATATTTTTAAGTTTCTTTAATGTATAAACATACCATTTATGATAGTTTTCTACCAATTAATTTCAAAAATTCATGCAATCCAAACACGATGTATGCGCATAACAATTAATAAATAATATAAATATTAAGTTCCTATTAAAGTGTTCTATATATTGTTAACATTATGATATTTTTAATATTTAAAAAATAGCTACTAGGTCAAATTCTTGATTATAATTTATAAGTAAACACAGTTGTCTATTGACATTCAATATAAAATTAAAACCTGAAGGACTATTGTTGAGCTAGGTATAAATAACAATATCCCTTCTAAAAATTAAAACTGATGTTTACTGTTTACATTAAATCAGATTTCTCAATGTTTTATTAATGGTTAATACTTAATATACACATTATTCGTAATCAATTAAAAGCAGCAAATCCAACATATATAATTTTAAATTTAGTATTTAATTCAATAAAACCTATTTTACAGCAACCATTAACCACTTATAGTGGTAATATTTTAATTAATATTCCATATATCTTAAACACATAGTATATGTACCTTTAAAATAAATAAAAGCATTGTTGTTCTAAAAAAATAAAAAATAACAATACAAACCTTTGAAGCTCATACTACTTTTCTTGTAAGAGTAGATTTCAATTTCTGAAATAACTTAGTACCTATATTTATTTTTTTTTATAAAATAATGATATTTTTGAAAATTGTGTATAAATGCTATTGTTGATTTAGTACTAATAATATGTAAAAACGAATTAAATAAGTTATTCGTTATTACAATATAATTTTAATCAATACATATTTGAAAGTATATATCAAAACATTTTAATTGGTTTTTTTTTTTTTATATATAATACCTATGATCTAACAACTAATAAGCTTTGAATAGTATTTTAAAGTAAAACTTTAAAGATTTAGTAGTCACAATTAATATTCTTTAAAGTTTGATAGCATTATTTTCTGCATTCAGTTAATAATAAAAATTATTTTAAGAACACACCTGTCAATTCCGTCAATAGTAGCATTTTGAAGTTGCTGTTGTTGGAATACTGGAGATTGATTAAGCATTTCATCTTCGTCATCACCATAATCATAATCAAGAATTTTTTTATCAAATAATTTCACCTAAAATATTTATATGGAATCAAATTTTATCTCTTATAAACTCACAATTGTTATTTGCACATATTTCTTACTGTATCAGATTTTTTAACTTGAGGAGATGTAGATAACTGTTGCAAATGACTTGGTTGTTTTTTCAACAATGATTGAATAGCCTGTATGTGCTCAAGTATAGCTGGATCTATTTGTTTATTTTCAATGTCTACTGTGCTCTGAGACTGCAATTTTAAAAATAAATAAATATTAATGCACTTGAAACTAATTATTATTACTATTTTTGAAGTGAAAACTTCTTTAGGCACGTTGGGCACCCCGTATAAGAAAGCATTTACGAGTAGCGAGTGAGGAAAAAAGTATGATCTCACAACACTGCCACCGCGAGTAGATGATTATTATTATTATTATTTTGAGTGGGGATTTCAATATAAACTTTGCAGCAATAAAAATCTACCATTATTGGGATTTTTCAAAAATGAATTTGGTTTGAACATATCAAATGATCGCTATCTTAGCACAACATGATACAAAACTACTATTGATGCGGTCTTTACAGGATATTTGAATAAATTTGAATCAAAATTGTTTGTATCATACTTTAGCTACCATAAACCAATTGTATCAGTTTTAGAAATTGGCGATGATGCTAGCAGTGATGATAGTGCAAGAGTTGGTGAAATGATGGATGGAAATTGATTTTTCTGAGTGTACTTAAACTCTTTTGACATGTAATTTTTTTTCTTTTAAGTAAAATAACTGAAATAATTATGTATAGTATTTTATATTAATAAATAAAACAATTCGTGGTACATTATTTCCTAAGCTTTTCAAAATTTTTAAAAACGAAGTAAAATTGTTCTAGTATATATACACATACACGCTCACACTTGAGTATAACAGAATATATATACATGTACTCTCGATGGCGGTGGCGGTGTCGCAATTTCATACTTTTCTCCTCACCCGCAAATGCTTTCTTACGAGGTGCCCAACGTGCTTAAGAAGTTTTCACTTCTACCGGCAGTCCCCCGACTGGTTATTTTTTTTAATTTTTATCAAACTAAACTATTTACTTGTAAATTGTCAAAAGTTTTAGATATATCATCTTTAACTGGAGTATTATCTTGACTTTTAAAAAGATCTGTCTTGACACCTGTAGAAAAATAAAATGCTTTGCTAATACAAATTAATGATTCTAATATAAACATAAAAATATTTCATTATTATCTGAATAAATAGACAATTTAATGTTTTGTTCAATTTATAATTTGAAAAATATATATGACATTTTGTATTACTTAACACTCGATTAACCATATCATGATAAATAATATTGTTAAAAATATTTATTTATATAATTACTTAGTTTTGGGCTATTGTCCATAGATGTTAAAGGATTCATTTGAGAATGTTCCCCAAAATCAGGATTGGCAGCCAAATCAAAAATAGGTTGAATAATATCTGTGGTAAAAACAGCATTCTTTTGCCATAAATTTAAGACTCGAATAACTTTACTCTATAAACATACACAGTAGGCTAGTTTAATTATATTGTATCTTAACTGTAAATTTAACTAAAACATTTTATTATCATACTTTATCTTCTTCTGGACAAGCAAATAAGTGTGTAAAAGTCAATTTGAGATTACGTGCAAATCTAGGGGCAAATACATCTTTGTCATTTCCAAATTGATGACGTGATTGCCTTACAATTGAATCAATTACATATAAGCCTGGAATCTTATACTCAGGTTTGCACTATAAAAATATGATAGATGATACTTTAATACAGTCTTTTTATTGAGTAAATAATTCCATTTTACCTTTTGTATAAATTTTTCTACACATTGAACAACATGTTTATATAATTTAATAGCTTTAATTGCATTTCGAGTAATTGCAGTCATTTTTGCTTTTGATATTGGCGGCTTCATTTCCATGATGGAATAAAGCTAAAAACAAACATATATATTTATCAATTAACTGTGATATTACTTAAGTTGTTAATCTACTCTAATTCCACCCTCTGTTAGTTGTCAGACACCAATAAGATTGTATGCATCGTATCATAATAATTAGGATGGTGGTAATCATACTGATAATATTTCAAAAATTTACAATTGTCGTCGTCTGCCTAGTCTCAAAACTCAGAGCTAACGATAAAAAGTGATCTTGACCAGTCTTTTTTCACCCACCGTCAGTGATAAACATATCAAATTTCAGGTTAGCGTAAGATAAGAATCAAGTATCCATTTAGAAAGGATAGAAATTAGGGCACTTCCCTGTTATACGAGACTACCTTGTTTTTTGACACCATAACAATCCTGTTATCTAAGACTACCAAAATGGTACTTTCCTGCTATACAAGACTATGGTTATTATCGCGACTACCTACCACAATTAGCTGAAAGATGTATTGGTATATTGATATATAATATAATTTTACCATTTTTGTTCGTGTTTGGCGACAACGACTCTAATATTATTTCATTTATTTTTTTTTTATATAGGTATTATTAAAATATGTGGCTGTCATTATTTATTATTTTACCTATTTGTGGAATTACCATTTTCACGCCAAGTGTGACTGTAGCAACTGTGGTGTGCGCCTTGTAAAATATATTAGAAATGATTAAGACTGGGTATTTAAATCTTTTCTTTATTATTTAAGGATGAATATATAATTTGAATGTAACACCCCCACAACACTAAAGTACAGATTAAAAAAAAATTAATTAAGAGAACGTGCATCCGCATGAACGACGTCCTCTTAATATAAATAATAATAACAATATACTGTGATAATAGGACAGTCTGAAAGTGTGCACATTTTGGTAGTCTTAGATTACAGGATTGTGAAGTTTCATAAAAAAAAACCGCGGTAGTCGCAATAATGGAGGTAGGTAGATTTAGATGGTAATCGAGATAATGGCAGTAGTCTCGTTTAACAGGAAAGTACCGAATTTAGGTGTTACTATAATATGCATTTTACCAGGATCTTTGAATGTTAAAACAAATTGTTTAAGCGTGCGGTGCTTATTCATCTCTTACCTCAAACGTAAACGCTTTGACCGCCTCCATCTCGGCACGATGGCTCCTTAGCAAAATACTGCGTAACACGAAACAAATACCCGCGACGGCGGATACCGGACTTCAGACGATCTCACAATTTTCACGTTTAAAACATGACGAACGCGAATGCGACGAAACCACTTAAATTTGTTCAGAATAAAACACGGAAATGACCGTAGTAAAAATTCGCAACTTTTGGCGTATTTACGTTTCAGTTTAGGACGACCAGATCTTTAGGACGAGGTAATGAGCGACAGCACCACAGCACTACAGCACGCGCTGATCGACAGTAGCAGCACTAGTCTACATACAGTGCAGCCAGACCAAGAAATAAAAATTTTCCGTTAGACATTTTAAACCTCAATAAATCAGTAGCTACTGCTACTTTTTTTTCAAATTGTAATCTGAAATCTAAATTCTCCCACGACTGTTAGATCCCCATTCAGCCTCTATAATATTATATTGTCGTTAATGGACAATGGTTAATCTTAAAAATATAAGAAATATATTATTATAGTATAATAATTTAAAATACAAAATAATATGATATAAATAATAATATTCATAAAATATGAACTACCTAGGTGACTAGTTATCTCGTGTTAAAAAAAAAAAAATACATAAAATAAAATATAATAAATTTAATAAAAAAATAAATAATATAATAAAATATATATAATAAAAAAGTAGATCAGCGCATTTTGGTGGTGGATGTTGTCCATCGTCCCTTTGGTCTTCGGACAGGATAGTGTAATTTTACTGTAAGCATTCAATTTGAATGCCATATGATTGCATTCGATAAAAAACGATTTTGAGCGGACGAGGGGATCTTTTTTATTTAATTTTATTTGTTTCTATGGTGGTAAACAAAGCCGTAATTATATTTTTATATTACATAATCGTGAAGTTGTACATTTTTTATCCTTTAACCACTTTTATTTCGAGTACAATTTCGAAAATCGAAAAATGACCTATCTAAAGTACCAGCTCAAGAACATTACCTTTCAGCAAATATGCTACACTTGTACTTTTGAGCAAGTTTAGGGGCAGAAAAAGTGTTTACAGAATAAAAAAGGAAATAAACATCATTGTAAAACCTCTGCAATTCTCACTCCGCTCAGAATCTAAATATATATTATATAATTTACATTTAACATTATATATAATACTGATAGAACAAGCTTAAAAAAAAAATACTTAGGTATGTTAATTGTAAATAATAAAAAGATACCTACTCCTTTGAATTGAAATTAAAATTGTTGGGAAAATTGATAGTACTATTAATTTAAATATTCAGGAATAGATTTTTCTCCAAGGGATCTCTCTGGATTTATGTATTCAACATTTCAAAAACCGTATAATTCGACTACGAATTTGTATAATAAATTATTCGCTGTGTCTATAATACGCCCGACCATAGTCGGTAAGATAAGGTACCCCCGATCTATTCTCTCTCTCCCTGTCTAGCTTAATAAACTTTATACAAATAGATGGAAAAGTGCTTTGGGAATCTTGATAAACTTGAGAGATGAGGTTATGGCAGGACTATTATAGATTAGATTATAAGATTTTTTTATCATTTGTCCAAAATAAATGTCAGTATATGGGAGTTCAGGCGCGCACCCAGAATTTTTGTTTGGGTAGGGGGGGGGGGCTTAATAATTTTTATTTTTTCCTTACACACAAGTAAACCTTATCGCGTAATATTGAACTATTATGTAATATATAATAATGTGTATGTGTATCTAACATAATAATAAAATTTGAAAATAAAACATTATCGTTGTTATAGGTACTATATTTGCTATAACAATGTGTAATTTAATGAAAATTTTTTTTTTTTTGGGAGGGGCTTAAATCCCAAAGCCCCCCCCCCCTTGGGTGCGCCACTGTGGGAGTTATAGGACATTAATACTGTTAATATAAAATAAATAGCAAATGCTTTATTGTGTGCTGTATAACAACAAACAAGAGACAAGAGTATAATATTTTCAGTTAATTCATTAATTAATGCATACAATATAAATTTAAAAATTACAAACTTAATCGATAAGTAATAAATGAGGGGCGTCCATTATCTTATTATTTTACATCCATATTATTACATACACTAATTGATTAATTATTACTTAATAATAAACAAGTTATGAATACTAATGACAAAAAACTAAATAAACAAAAATATGAGTCAGGAGCTTTGAAACGGAGTAGAACAAAAATAGAGAAGCATCAAGCATTAGGTACTAAAATGTGCAAATGATAAAAGTAAATTTTTTTCACATAATAAATTTCAAGGTTCCAAATTAAAATATGTAAAAAATTCCTTGAGAAATTCAATTCATCAAGATCATTTAGAAAGTTTTAAACTCAAGAGTGTAGAACAAGATATTTTAACTTCTATTAGCACAGTCTCACAGATACCGTAGGTAATTGATTAAGTTGCATTAAATAGTAAGTCTTAAATTATTAATGTATTGACTTTAAAAAAGTGTTAAATATCATAATATCATATATATACTCTTTATATATGATTTAAAACAATAAAAATAAACACATTTTTTACTAGGAGTACTTATACTTATAGTAATTAGTTTTGTATTGTATTGTTAATAGTTAATTGTTATTAATTTATTATATCAAAATAAAATGTCGCTTATGTCTTTTTTTTTCGGGTCCTTATTCGAATTATTTCCCGGTAAAAAAATATTACCCTATCCACTCACTGGATCATCATAAATTTCAAAAGAAAAGAACATAAGTACCAGATTGTTAGAAATGCTATTTTGAATTTTCACACCCTACTCCAAATTGTCAAACGCGGAACTACTTACCGAATGACAGACAAAGCGAAACGAAAAGAAACTATTTATAAATAGTGGGTCGTTATAAATACTATAACTTATACTATACAGACAACAGTTATTACTCAACAATCAATCATCAAAATAATGTTTATGTGACTTGTTATGGAACTAGGCCGCTAGATAGTGCCACTAAAGCGGGACCCGACAATCGCATCTGAAGGAACACCGTGTGTTTATTTGAGTTGACGTGGGTATCTTTAATCATTTTTTTTTTTGGATAATGGATATGGTGTATTGGTGTCGGGGGTATTTTACTGTTAAGTCTTAATGTTTACATTGTTTACAATTTGTATTTTAAATCTAAACCTCTAACCTTTAATGTGAATCATAATGTATACCTATAGCTTTATTGTTTGAAAGGCCACATCTGAATAAATGTTAATATTATTCTAGTCTGTCTACCGATGGTCTAATTACCATTGTAGTGTTATACGTTAGCCATTAGATAAGTCTGTTAATGTAAATTGTTCCTGTTATTTCTTGCCAAAATGTTTGAATACAAGTCATTGTTGGTTTATACTCTATTTTACATGATTGTGTCTGCTTGTTTTGTGCTCAGAACTACTGAGTTTGTGTCCAATGGTCTTACCGTCGAGAACCTGTTTGAAACTGTGATTGACAAAGAATACCACAATTTCATATTGCATCACATCAAAAGAACGTCATATAGCATCATTGTACACTCAAGCCTACCATTAGGTTGGTGCATACCACTTAAGTTATATTGGATCCGATACATTATAAAAAAAAACATAATCACAATTATATTTATAAACTTTAATCAATTAATTGTGTATCTATTTTTTTTTAGTTTATTTACTAGGCACACTTTTAGTCAATGACAATGAAAAAGCATTTGTGAGTGTATACTTTTACGAATTGATTGTTTTGGCATTGCTGCCCATCTGCGGTAGCCTCTCAGTAGTATATAAATGGAAATCGAATAATTGGGCCAATCATCCATTATCAATTATTTTAAGTCGTTACAATCCTGTTGACTGGACAATTATAGCAAAAAACATTTCAACTGAATATCAATGGTATGCCAAACTATATTCTATAATATATGGATTTACATATACATATTTTATATAATATATACCTATTATATATCTTAAATCTCTTTTAAGTACCTACCTATTAAACATATTTTTTTTTTAATAATATACCTTTTGTGATTTATGTTTTTGTTAGTCTTCAAAAATTGACGCTGGCCTATGGTACAATAAATAGAACAGTTGTTACTCAGAACTGGATAATATCAATAAAACCTTATATGGTTTATGTTTCCAAGAAATCAGAAAGTTCTTTCTTAGTGTTTAGTTCAGATATCCATAATTCTACACCTGATGGCACTCCCGGTAGTATACAGTTCATCAACATTCAAGTGATACCAATTCGATCACGAATTAAATGGTTTTTTGTTAGGTAATTCATGTTTAATTAGTTTGAATATTTTTCTTTAAATTTCATTAACACACTTTTGATTATTCATTACATAGAATAAGGTCTGAAGACTTTAAGACACTTGAAGAACATATTGGACATCCTATACAGATTGCAGATAATGTCAAGTTACAGCGCTCAAGAACTGAACGTTTCATTGAAGTATTTCGTGATCAAGTTTCTCAAAATCCAATATATAAGGGTTACAGTTCAGCAGAAGTATGTTTAAAATTGTTATAGTTATTGTTATTTTTTCATATCACTGACCACAATGCTACTAAATATTTGTTCTAGACATTTAAATGTTAACCAAATTTGTATTGTACTTAAAATGTATGATTTCGATAATTTTTTTTTTACTAAAAAAGTACAACACACAAAAGTATTTTAAGGTACTGGTTTGTTATAGCCCCGCCATTCATATAATAGTAAATACATCGTATAACATTAAAAATTTTAATAATAATTAATATAAAACAATGATAATATATATATATATTAATATTTAATTATATTATTAATATAATAAAAATTTTAATAATAATTAACATAAAACAATGATATAATTAAAATGTTTATTTATTGACGATATATTGATAAAATATTTTAAAAAATTTAATAATAATTAATATAAAACAATAATAGGTATATTTAAAATGTTTATGCCTTATGTGATTCCCAAAATTCTGCTATATCTTTTAAAATGGTTTCAAACGGATCTC
>VUJU01004749.1:6307-17016 GCA_009835225.1 Aphis craccivora
GAATATCTTCCAGAATCCTACGCCTCTGGGTACAAAACAATACCCAAAATCACATACCACCATCAGAGTAAGATGTTATAAAACAATATTTTTCTTAGTACTTTACTATATTTAAATTATCCGATACACAAAATGTTCTGTATTTGCTACCATATAGGGCACAACTTGTTTGCGGAGTATTACCTTTTTTACAACATGTCTGTGCACAAAATCAAACTATAGACAACTCTATATCAATATAATATTTGAGTAATAAGACTGTCTAAAATTCGTTTACACACATACAATTTTATAGTTTCACAAAATCTTCAATATTACATTTTTTTAAATAATGTTTTCCTTATATTTATATTATTACGAATAGTATTATTCAATGAATAATGTTTTCAACATACAGGTTTTTATTTTGTAGAATGCTATAAAAATGATATTATTTAAACATTTTAATTTAAGTTTAAATATCCCAGTACTTTGAATAAGCGCAAACCAGTCATAAATTAGTTGCAGCTAACAATTTAAATGAGTTGCGCATTGATCACTGTGTAATATTCCATAACGCACGAAAATATAAAATAAACATTTTTCAAACTCCATATTAATGACATTCGTGCAAATACCTCTCCTTAAGTTATTTTTTGTCAGTTGATCACATCAAATAGTTAAATTATTAAAATATTGGATATACTGCACACAAATTACACTATGAATAATAATAATCATAATGAACTTTACAAATTGAATTTATTTCCAATAAAAATAAATAAATGTTTTATTTATTAGATAATTTATTCATTCTGTTAATCAAATGCAATATATATAGGTTTTTTTTCTATAAATACCAAGAACAGATTTAATGTGTGAGCTATTTTTTTTTTTGTTATTGTAATTATAATTTGTAATATTTAACCATTTTTTTAGTTTTATCATATGTTTACATTGATTTTTAAAATTCCGTATAATTAAAAAAAAAAAAACAAATAATCATTATTTAGCACTGCTTAATGAACAAATGAACAATTATAAATAGGGTTCTGAATTTGAAATATTTTAAAATTAAAACTTTCACTCTTCTCAAAACACTTCAATGAAATTGAAAAATATTTTTTCTTTTTTTAAACATGTTTGGTTGTAGATAATTGGAAATAATATATTGATTATATACAGAAAATATGTATAATAAATAACTTATCAATTATCATTTATATCAACCAATGTTAACGAACTACTATAATATATGTTAATAGTAATAAATTAAGTTTTTTTAACTTGATAACTGTATAAAATACAGTATATTAGTATTCATTTTATTATATTCCTTGTTATGTTTTATGGAGGTAAATGATGGCATTGTCATATCATAGATTTGTAAAACATCTTCTATAATTCTATATTGTAATATGTAAATATGTTTCATATTTTCTATGTTTCATAATTCATACAATAAACCAACTTCTAAAAATGTTCGTTTGTAAGTTGACTTTTAGATATAATATTATTTTTTTTCATTGAAATAAAATATTTCATGAAATTTTAAAACCCTAATTATAAAATATAATTATATGAATATGGTTCATTTTTAAACGTGATCATAAATTATTTAAATGCCGCATTGAAAAAATATATATCGCTAGATAAGCGTTACCGACGGTTGAAATAGAAGGATGAAGAAAAATATTTTTGTATTTTAATTTATATTTAAAATAATGATGAATTTAATGTCAACGATATTAAATTTTAATGTCTTAAGTATATGCTTTACACATAAAACTCAGTATAAAAAAATAAAAATTATTTAATCAGTTGAGCAGCAATTTTATTTTATAAATTATTTCTATATGAATTAATATCATATAAATATTATTTGATGTATTGAGTTTTTTGATATCTGATCAATAACAATTGAAATAATATATAATATGAGGTTCAGGTAATTAACAATCATAGTTGATACACGCAGCTTTGACAATTATAAATATATAATATAATATCGTATAAATAATATACCTACACTTAAAATTTTAACGTTTTATCAATTTCAACGTGTGTTTTCTAGGTATAAATACAATTATATAAACACAATACGAATTTTAGTAGGTAGTTTTTTAGAAAGTAGAAATTAAATCATTTTTTTTTTTTGTATTCAGCAATTTAGTATTATATACTATATCATCGTATAATACAAATGAAACGCAACAGTGTATTTACGATTACACATGTATAATTAATACATTTCAACCTATTAAGACTGACAGCAATAATTTTACTTGAACTTTCAATTATTCATTATGTGCATTTTTATATAACATAGAGATTTATATTAATAAATGGTGTATTTTAAATTTATGTTATTTGTAATTCTAACTTATATGTATTTTATTATAGGTTTTTTTAAGACAATTCGCTGTGGTAAAATTGTATGAAGTCCAGTATACCACACTGTAGTTGCCTTACTACACGTTATTTATCAATGGATCAATAGTATGATTTAATTTACATAAAATAAATTTTTTAAATCTAAATTTATAAATTCTAATCGAAAGTTCAATAATTTGTTTTTTCAGCATTATTATTTAGCATAATATTTATCTTATAATACGAACTCGCCAACGTATAGCGAGCATGTTTACTATTTTACATTTTTAAATTGAATAAGAAATATAAGGCGCATAAAGTGAAACATTTTCCTGTTCTTTTTCTACTGATTTAAGTCGTAAATAATACACATATACATGTTTCCCATCTGTCCCGGGCGAGTTGTATTATTTATTCTGCCTTTGGAATTCAACTAATATTGTAAATACAGTATAGTAATGGTCGAAATAAAATATATTGTACTAATATAGATGTAGCAAATATTATAAAAAATTGTTGCAGATACCTTCTTTAATGATAAAGGTAAATTATCCGCTTTTACACCAAGTTACCGTGTTTGAAATTACAAATGAAATATCACAAAACGCATTGCAGCTGTAAGATCTACGCGTAAATAAAAAATAATAATAAATGAAGAACATAAACTAAGAACTAAATATTACAAGAAAAATGTTTCAATGGCCAGAAAGAATATTTACAACGAAACAACTTTTGTGTGTGTCTATTGTTATAGTTAATTTTTTTTTTTCATAACGGTCATTGTTTGTGTTGAAGTATTGTTATTATAAAAAGTTACTACCATTCTACGATCTTTCTTTTTTTTTTTAAACTTATGCTCAATTAAAACGATTTGATAAGTTTTAGAAAATAACCACTCCACTATACAACTGAGATTTTAATATTTTACTGGTGCATAAGTGTAGAAAGTGATTTTCCATAGGTATTTATATAATTTAGGAATTTAATCAAATATTTGAAGATTATGCCAATACGCTACGTTATTCAGTAAGTATACACCATAGTTGCCCCATTAAAACGTTTTTATCATATTTTTTATTAAATTATTTTTATTGTTTATACCTAGTTTATAAAATTATTTCGTTGTGCGTATTGGATTTATCTACCGTATTGTATTCTCCACTGATCGATTTAACGCACATGTAAAAACCGGATTTTAGTTAGTACCTAAAAAAATTATAATTTTATTAATGGGTAACCTCTACTTTTTTACTGACAACAATATAGTTCAAACAATTATTAAAAGAATTTTTCAATCAATTTTAAAGTATTCCGTAAAATATAATACCATTAAACAAAATGCATGTCTTTACATTAACTTAAAGATAGTTTATAATAACTATTAATTCATAAAATGTACACCAAATAAATGTATAAATGATTATTGATTTGGTATAATATATTGCTGATTGAAATTCCCCATCAGTGTTAAGTAATTGACACTATAACAATTTTAATTAACCAATTAAATAAATAAAATATTATTAACGTTAAAATGCCAAGTATGAGTATCTGTAAAGTTTTAGAAATATCATAATATATTATGCTTTAAAAATACAAGCCAGTATCAGATGTTTTTGACATTTATGTCTTTTATGTTTATTATAATATGCTTACCAACAAAAATCTTGCAAAATTATAATACCTTAAAAAAAATGTATTGGTCTAAAAATAAAAACAATATTCAATTTACAATGTATAATCAAATGAATATCTTTTTTTTTTTTTTTGATTGCTCTAAAACTAAATACAGAGTGATCAGAACAGATATTAATAAAAATAAATATATATATTTTTTAAAATAAATGTATTCATTTATACGTTACGTTTTTAGTTGCCATGGCAAACCTTTGAAGTTAAAAAATAATTTTCTTTTTAAAAATTAACTGATGAACTGATATAAAACATTCCAAAATCGCCTACAACGATTCTATCATATTATCCAACCCACGAACCTAATCTTACATTTGCTCTCGTTTTAACGCACCGTTGGTAATGGGAATTTTATTTTTAATACACTATAACCAAATAAATATTTCGTCAAATTTATAATAAACACAAATGTATTATATATACATGGTTAATTATATAATATGTATATATTAATATCTGTATATATAAGAAAATATGACATAACAATTAATTTAACTCATATGTGTTTTATTTTTGATATACATGTAAGGCAAAATACCACAACTTCATAATAAAACCAAGACATATGGCGACAATTACTTTTAAGAAAAATAGTTAAAATCAACAAATAAAAAAAAATCTGCTCTTTTGTTTAAATTTTTAAATTCTTAAATTCTTTACTTTTCATTTATTTTATTTTTTGTATATGACAAGAAAAAAACAAAAAAATGAAATATAGTTAATCAAAAATCAATATAAATGGAACATAACTATATTTCACGTCATTAGTGAAATTGATACTCATTAAATACGACTAGAATAGCCTGAATGGTATGAAATGTATAGATACGGAACATCAGCTTTTAGCATCAAACATATTTTACAAACAACTTTCAGAGGAACTGGGTAAAAAGAAAAGAAGGAGTGCCAAATTGTACTCAGTTTTTCACTCATTAATTTGTGTCATATTTATTCTACAAAATTAAAATGATACATTGATAAAAATTACATTTTGCGAAAAAATATTTTAATTCCACGGCGAGCAGTTTCAAAATTGATAATAAAAAGGTAGGTCAGCGCATTTCGGTGGAGGATGATTGTCCATCATCTCTTCGGTCCTCGTGCAGAATAGTGTAATTTTACTGTGGGCATTCGATTTGAATGCAATATGATTGCATTCGATAACAAACGACTCTGAGCGGACTAGGGGATCTTTTTTATTTAATTTTATTCTTTTTTATGGTGATAAACAAATAGTTTTAAGAACAGTTTAAAAACGATTTATATAAATAGATAATTTATATAATTATAATTTATAATTAGAAAATATCATAACAATTAAATAAAATATAAAAGTAAAGAAAAAGCTCAAAAGTCGCTCAAATGTGTAACCTAGCTATGCTTTGTTAATATGATTTTATTTTATTTTATTCCTCTCTATGTAACCATGTTGCTGCTATAACAATAATATAGTACGATAATTAGAAGTTAGTGATTTGTCTCCTTTTTTGAAAATTTGGTTCATGAATGTAGATTTCCATATAGAGGAGAAACAACTATTATTTAAAAAAGCTTTAAAAAGAAACGTAATAGGAAGAAAAAGGACAAATCTACAAACATGCAGAAATATAGGCAAGAGAATATCAGGGCCAATACCTGATTTAGTTTTTAAGTTTTCTAATTCATTAAAAACATCCATGAGATTAATTTCACAATTTTTGATATATGTTATATGATGTGTATGTCTATATACAATAGTTTTTCTTACCTAGTAATTACTTTTTTTAGATAAATTTTAAATGTACTCCGCCACCATTTTACGATGGATTATACGAAACATTTTTAATGTGAAAATACCATTGTTCTTAAAAAATCTTTCAAACTCAATAGAGCAAAATAGAGCTGGGGATTTAGGTCAAAAATCATTGAGAGTTGTTCAGGTGATTTCAATACAAAACCAAAACAAATAAATAAAAAATATATTTATTTAACAATAAAATATGTTACATGGTGGATATTAAGAAAACTAATCTGTGCTGCGTTTTTTGGCGCAGTCGGAAATTATCGGTATAGCGAAATTTTGGAACGCGAGGCGATCAGTGATGGACCAAACATGAAAAATCAGTACCATTCTAATAAGCCCACTGGTGAACAATGAATATATTATTTTCTTTAAATAAGTGTATAATATGTAATATATAATCATTACCTTTTTACAGGAACATATTGTTCTGTCATCATAACAAACGGTGGAGAAGACCAATTACGGTGCACCAATATATCAGCAACGAATCGCACATAAAAGGAATTGTCTTTTATTGTTAACATGAGTGCAGCATATATCTTTGAATCAAATCTTGATTCAGTGATAGCTGTTTTACCATACATAATTATTATGATTTTAAGTACTGAAGTGAGTGGAATCAAATGCGGTGTAATAACATAAAATAATTATTGTTTATTACAAAAATATGTTTGATTTTAGGAAGCTAAAGCATTTGCCCATGCGAATAAGTGGGATACGATAGATATATAGTCTGTCGCACGCAAGGTGAGTACATTTAAAGTCAAAAAAGACGGTTATCGCTAAGTTATTTTAACTTAAGCTGAAAAACCAGTTATCACAGCTATGAGTAAATTTATCATAAAACACCTTGACTGCCACATGGCCGCCGGTGGTCATTCAGTTGGTATTTGTTATACGCCTGCAAGCATATTTTTCAATATATTCCAAATTTGTATACCTCAAATATTTGAAAAAATAAAAAAAAATGCGAAAAAAAAACGTACTATATCAAAAAAATTGTAATGATTCCCGCTACGAGACGGTCCTTGTTTTAGTGTATCCTTGTAGCGCCATAGAAAAGTTAACAATATAAAACCAAATTCATTTATGGTCACCAGCAGTCATATGGCGTGGTAGTAATGTTGAACTATGGGCGCCGGCGGTCACAAATGCGTAAAATTTGAGAATTGCAGATGACCGCCGGCGGCCATGTGGCAGTCAACGTGTTCTTGTCAATTCATAACAGATAATGATGAATATCCACTCTTTTTAGAGAATCTTATTTCAACATTTTGTAACGGTACACGCATTTTGTAGCGCATCACCGTTCCTTATAGAAATACAATACAGATGATGTTAGGTAATCAGGTTTTGTTTATTTCTATATAAAATTAAATTGAATTACAAATTATGGGAAATAATTCACGAACCCGAGACCGTATGATTGGGCTATAGGATCGAGACCATTTCACAGTATAGGAATTTTGTGGTTTTCTACAATCAAGGGTGGAGGTACGGATTGCCGCGTCCGGCTCGTTCATGCAAGTGGCTTTGGTTCATGGTTCCGTCCGTGTAGCTTGGCCTAGGCAGGCGCGCTTGGGAGGACTATTTTACGTGACACTGTCCGGGATTCGTTTCTTTGTTGATGACTGCTGATTCCGGAGCTCACCGTGAGTGTTCCAATATCGCACTTTTCGGCGGAATTATCTCGAGGCGGCCGCCGATGTTCTCATTATGAAACTATGTGTCTAATTGCCGGTGATCAAGCCGCGGTCACGGAGCTGTTGGTCGTAACGTCGAAGGCATTCGTCAGAAGTCACGAGAACTTGATGATGTTCGGGTTACGGACTGAACGGTGACGGACTACAGGCAGTATTTATAGCTTGTAGCTGTTGGCCACCGAACTGGTGCCGATTGTCATCGAGATGCGATGGCTGGTCTCATGAATGTTCGTGGTGGCTCGTAGGTCACTTCAGTGGTTTCTCCTTACTTACGGCCGTCGAAAGTGTGCTGTAACGCAGGTCTTGATGGCTTGAAGTGTGGAGAAAGAGTTAAAAGAGTTGTCTTTTGGTCGGTAAGAGTATTTATACGGTTTGACCGACCTTTGTATGCGTGTTATTGGATCAGATCGTACCGTTTGACGAGTGAACGTGACATCGTTCTTGAGGTCGCCAGTTACCAACCGTGTTATTTTCCTTCGGCTATAGTGTCGAACATGCGTGTAAAAATTGCATTATTCACACGCGTTTGTGTTATCATGAGTGTTGCGTTTCCTTGCCTATCACTTGTTTGTATATTCACTCATATTTTGGCCATAAGAACGGTATTTGTGCCGTATTAATTTAATGTACCAAATATTATTAACACAAATGGATCTGGTGATGCCATCGTTGATAGGTTAGGTTAGGTGGATATTAAAAAAAAGTTGTAATTGATTTTTTTTTTTTAGTGGAAGATTCAATATCATCAAAAACCTCAAAAAACAATAGATGATCATAGCAGAATTGTCAAGTATGTAACTATATATTATTGCATGTATATAAAATATATTGAATATTTATTATATATACTTCAATTCAATTTGTTTTAGGCCTGGGACAGTCGTAGGTTTTTGTAACCCGCTGTTAGACATGACTGTGGTAGGCAATGCAGATTTATTAAAAAGATATGATCTAAAGAATAATTATGCAATATTGGCAGGGAAAAAACAAACAGGAATCGAAGAATTAAAAAAAGATCCGAACGTGCATTGCACTGCTGGTGGTTCCAGCCAAAACTCATGGACAGTCGTTCAGGTGATTTTTAGTATAGAAAACCAAAACAAATTAACAATAAAATATGTTATATAGTATAAATTGAAAAAACAAAACAGTGCTGCTTTTTTTGGCGCAGTCGGGAAAGATCGGTATAGCGAAATTTTGGATCGTGAGGTGATCAGTGATGGACTGAACATGAAAAGTCAATACCATTCTGATAAGGCAGCTGGTGAACAATGAATATTATATTATTTTCTTTAAATAAGTGTATATGTATTATATAATACATACTAATATAATATATTATACTTTTTACAGGAACGTTTGCTGTCATCATAATAAACTGTAGAAAATACTGATCACAAGGCGCTAATTATCTGTATCGAGAAGCTATACCGATGACCATTTAAAACTATTAGAAATTCAAAAGATTGCTTAAAATGCAAAGATATCAGCAATGAATCAGACATAAAAGGAATTGTCCATAGTTATTTAACATGAGTGCAGCATATATTTTTGAATCGTATCTTGATTCAATGATGCCTGTTTTACCATTATAATTGAAAGTACTGAAATGAGTGGAATCAATGCGGTGTAATAACATAAAATAATTGTTTATTACAAAAATATGTTTGATTTTTGGAAGCCAAAGCATTCGCCCATGCGAATAAGTGGGATACGATAGATAGGTATAGAGTCTGTCACACGCAAGATGAGTACATATAAAGTCAAAAAAGACGGTTATCGCTAAGTTATTTTAACTTAAGCCGAAAAACCAGTTATCGTAGCTATGAATAAATATTTTCATAAATTTAAAATTTATAACAGATAATGTTTCATATACACTCTTTTTTAGAGAAACTTGTTCCAACATTTAATGTACCAGATTATTGACACAAATGGAGCTGGTGATGCTTTCGTTAGTGGTAGCGGTAACAGCATTTATCGCTAAACATGTTTTGGGTTATCCATTGAAAAGTTGTATTAAGTCAGGAATCAATGTGGGATGATATATTATAAAACAACATGGAATGACTAGAGGACATACGTTTGATGTATAAATTTATTCTGTTCGCACTGAAATTAAATTAAAATGGAAAAATTAAGATAAAATTAAAAAACATATACAAAAGAAATAGACCAAATAAGACCAATAATCATAACCAATCTAACAATAAGTCATTAAAAACCTTATCCAATAAAATCCTCAAGGTAATATAACCGACCCAAATAACACTAAACAAAATAGCTTAATCAAAACCAATCAAAATTATTCGAAAGTTGGCACTTGAACCTCTCTTCTAAGCTAAGAAAATTTGAAAAATCCTTTTCAATTTTTTCAACAGCGGTTAAATTTTAAAATAAGAAAAACAAACCAAAAATAAAAATATATAATATTTGATATTAATCTTTCCGTTGCACCGACAGATTTTGAATTCTATATATAGTATACCTATAAGATGTTATTAAATAGTTTTAATTTAAAAAAACCTTGTACCTACCCCATAAATGTATTTCTGTTAAAATAAATTATAATTGCTTATAAGTTTTGAAGTTTAATAATTTATCATACAATGCTACTATAATATTTTTTTCTATGTATACTATTGTCTTTGTTATATAACAATAAAATAAATAAATTTGATAAGTATAAGGATTTTTGATATGAAGTACAAATGAAAAAAGAAAATATCTTATATCTGCAGTTAAATACAAAAATTAAAAATACATACTATTGTAGTTAACCCAATATAGCCTATATTGTGTGTGCTATATTAGAATTTAGTGTAAAAACACATAAATATAATTTTTTTTTATTCTTGCGTTTTAAATGACGTACAAATGCCTAGTATTATTAACAAATAATCACGGGCGATTTAAGGTGGCGTGTTCTTATTACCTAGTAATCTTAAATCTACATGTTTATGAAAATCCTACATGTTGTTTACTCCAAGCGAGATGAAAAAATTGCTATTTGGCAGAAATAACAGGACATATTGTCCTTTACCCTTTTATTAAAATACGACAATAACAACAACGGGTCGACTAGTGTTATGAGATATAATTAAGGATAGGTAGGTAGGTACACTCAAGTATTACAACAATGTAATACAATGGAACAACACAAAATAAATATAGTTCTT
>VUJU01004750.1:0-17005 GCA_009835225.1 Aphis craccivora
GATACATGCACTTTTATAATAATGAAGGATCAGTTGAATTTCAAGGAGATATGTTAAAAGCCGGAAGAGCTTGATAAAATTA
Organism: Aphis craccivora; assembly: GCA_009835225.1. NCBI lineage: Eukaryota > Metazoa > Arthropoda > Insecta > Hemiptera > Aphididae > Aphis > Aphis craccivora. The sequence goes on from VUJU01004750.1 coordinate 83, forward strand.
TACAATTACCTAATTATACTCACTACCTATATTTAATATTTATACCGCTGTAATATAATAAATTTATATCTATTTAATATAATTAAGTATGTTTCATGTATATAGTCCTTCTCTTTTTATATAAAATGTGTAATAAATATTAATAATATAATATAATAATGTATACCTACCTATAAATTTAAATTGAATGTACTTATACTTATACTCATTATACTGGTTTTATATATAATACATAAATGTGTATATGACATATTATTTAATATATATATATTTATTTACTAAACAATACAATAGTAAAATGAATAAGCTTGTTGCTAGTATAATATTATATAAATATAATTACAATATTATAAAATAATTAAATATAAAACATATTTTTGTCTTACCTCATCTGTAATATCACCATATGTAATATCTAAATCGTCAACTCCGATATTATTAAAATTGCTGACACTATCAGTGGGAAGTTCTTGATCAACAGTGAATTCCAGCAAATGGTAATACCACAAGGTTGGGACATGAATATCATCTGCTGATCTTCCACTTCGTTTAGAATCTTCAACTTTTTTCAATTCTTTTCGAAAAGATCCTCTAAAACTTTGGATTTTTTTAACAACAAAATCCCGATTGGCTTCCGGGTTTATTTTCTTACACACTGTTAGTAACTCGTCATAGGCTCTATTTTTTAAGTTTTTATTTGTATAATCCTTCGATTTGATTTTCCATAAGCATGGAAACTCGCGGTATTTTTCTAAAAATTCTGTAATAAATTCCTTCGATAGATATCTTGAGTCAGTCATGTTGTCGAAATAGAAAAATAGAAAAAAAATTCGTTAACCGTAAATCGTTAATCACAAAACGCACCAAACCAGTAACTAAAATAACTTTTTATTATAATTATATTTATTACGGAACTATTAACTACTACTTTAAGTTTTTACTATTTAAATTTGTTATTACACTTTTGAGTACGCGTGTTACGCAGTGCAGTATAAGCGCAAATCGTGGACGATAACCCATGAACATAACTTTCCGTGTAAAGACAAGTATCGCGCACGAAAAACCAGTCAGAAACATGTTTAAAACATGTAGGCTTTCCTAAATGCCAATTTTATATTTATACACACGCTCTTTCCTTTGCGATTTGAACGCCGTGTTCCTATCTCGCGAGAAAACGCGGTCGTCTAAAGCGGCCTATAGTCTATTGGACACGACGGTATGTTATTATTATGATAGTATTTTTAATTTACACGAATTTAATATCGTTGCTGTTTACCGTCACCGACAGGCAACGATAGCGGTCGTTATCTATCAATAACAATCTATTATTAAAAGCTATAATATTTTCATATATTATTATTACGAAATAAAACACTAAATGGTTAATTTAATTAGAGTTTTAGCCGTTTATAACCGAAAATATTTATGTTGAATATTATATTATATTATTATTAATTATTATAATATTACATTAATACTATTTATGTTGGAAAATTGTTTATAAAATAAATAATAATTTTAAACATATTATCGTGTAAAATATTGAAGAAATTTCGAGTGGTGGGCGTCCAAACCCCTTGACAGATCCTCACAGATCTAGCCTAGCACATCATACAATGTGTAACCAAATACTATAGATTGTCTATAGTATTTGGTGTAACTTATGCATTATATATATTGTATAATATCGTCGATTGCGATTCATTATAACAAATATCTGACGATTTGCATACACCTACCCAGTTAACGATACCTAAAAGTTCCATACTTTCAGATCTTTGCGATACACGCTGTATACAACAGCCGAGTAGGTACGAGCTACGACAGACGAAAGTCCGTTCGCCCACGAGTCGTCCAATTAAACCGAATTTATCCGCCACATTAAACATTTGCAACGCATACGACGTATTACAAAATCAACAACGAACTATTCAATTGACCGATTACAATAATTTAAAATCCCAATAATGGGCCCGCGCTTGCTATAGAATTTTGTGCGTACGTGCTCCATGTGCGCGCGGGACGCTGACCGACCACGACTGTACCTACCATAGTAGGGACCTAACGCTTAAATATCATCATACCCCCATAGACCTTATACTTAGGTAGTATACGGTCTATGCACACCCCGCACCGATCATATATGTTTTTGAGGTTAGCTAGGTGAAAATGATATTATTTTAAATGTTACTGCTCCATTTTATACTTTATGACCTATGTAGTTCAGGAATTTTATGCGGAACCCTTATGGAAATCGTGTTCAAAAAAGGAGGGTACACAAAACAAAGTGATAATAAACGGCAACATTGACTACACACGAAACCCTCACATGATATCCGTTGAAAACCTTACAATTAACACCCGGAGTGAATGCCTATAACATTATAAATAAATTCCATAATAAAATATATATTTTGACCTAATATCCTTAAAAAATTACCCAATTTTTTTATTTATTCATAATTTTTAACTGATATTAAAAAACTTTAATAGATACGACGATAATAATAATTGTTTTGAGCGACGAACGTTGGTCGTCAAAAAACGCTACTTTTGAGGTAAACATACCAAAATGTGTAATAAAGTTTAATGTAAATTCTACGTTTCCATATTATTTTGTTGTGTACCAGTGAACAGGACGCATCACGACCGTTAATCGCACTGTAGAGAGATTAAAACGTTATCTATGTAACAAAATCATAAATAGAATGATAAACAAAATGATAGATGTGGATCAAATTTTCTTAAACCAACATTTTACGTTTTGAATAACCAATAAAATTGTTCTTAAAATTCATATTATGTATAAATCATGTACTAAAAAAATAACAAAATGCTAATTATAACAAATACTAAAACGATATAAAAAAACAAAATAAAAGTCTAAGTTTGCAGTGACGAATGAAACGGATTTAGTACTTGAAAAGCATTTCCTGATACTTTCCAAAAAAATAATGAACTTTGTATTCAAATTCGGACCTTATAAGTATATATGTCCAGATTACATGACTATTTCAATTGTTATTATTGGATCTATTCTATGTTACGTCTATATAATTAATATAAAATACCTATGAAATTCAGTATGTTCTGTAGTACAGAATCTGTAGGTTAAACGTTCTATAGTTTTCCAGCGTTTAGCTAACTAAAATAAATTTAACATTATATGAAAATATCAATTAAATAATTACATTTTATGTTATTATTTTAAAATCATGAACAAATTTATTCTACATTGCATTGTACCTACCACCTTGTACATATATTGATCTTTATGTACAAGAAAGTTTATTATTCTAAAAGGTACGTCATTTACGTTATTTACGTAACGTAAATAGGTAGGTAGGTACTAATGTTTTTTTCTGTAGTTGTTTATCAACTCGCTAGACTTTATTTAACGAATTTATTCTCTAAAAGTAATTATTTCTTCTACAATATTTAGATAGGTGGCTATAATAATATAATTTATTTTATACAGGTAATATTAACTGTATAAATATACGTACAAAAAATATAAACGATAGGAATAGAATTCAACTAAACAATTGTTTTTTTTACAAAATAAAAATGATAAATACTAAATCAATCTACATTTATAGACATGTTCAAGTTCAGAACCTCGCAGTCACACCTTGGTACATTTATGTAATCCTAAATGATGTTAGACAACTTCAACATCGAGTTTCAAGAAAAATACTAATTAAATGTTATAATCAGAAATACCTATTACATTTTTAAAACTTACAAACAGAAGATTACAATATTATTAATATTTGCAAATAAATCGTAGACACAGTCACCCGTACTCTAATTTTTAATGTAACATACCTACAATAAATTTAATATGATAATAAATTGAATAATCATGCGTCAAGTAAAGGAAAAGATTCTCGAAGCATTTAGTAGGTATACAATATAGGTACATTATTCCAGTATTCATATTTATATTCATTCGAACACGTATCATCGTAGCTATATCTATGGCTATAACCTATATGACATAAAATGAAAATTTTAAAAATATATACATCTAAGAACATTATGTTAGTAGTACAAGTACTGTATTACTAAGTACTAACAATAATTTATATAATATTTTATATAACGTGGGTTAAAACGAGTATTTTTTTTTTTTAATTAGTTTTTGTAGTCGTGTATTTTTAACTATAATATTTTTGCCAATGTAGACAGGCTTTAACAATTAAAGTACCTCTTGTGGTAGGGTGTACCAACGCTGGGCAAAAAAATCTATTATTAACCATTGTTTTAAGTTTATAAGGTTCATAATATTATCTGTAATTTTAATACTATACATTTAAATATACCTACCTTTTTATTCAAAGTGTAAATAAATCATTATAATAATAATAGTAAAAATTGAGTATTATTATAATTTAAAAAAAAAAAAACTAAACTTGGACAAATGTAATAAAGTCAATATTAACTATGAGAGCAATTGGAATAAATGAGAATGATAAATTGCACTCACTATTATTTTCCATAATCAAATCGTATTTATTTTAAAATAGAAAATGCATAATCAAACTGTAAATTTATTGAAATTTATCGATTTTAAATATCATAATTGTAAATTTTTTAATTTACCCAATAGTTAATCATACTGTTTTACCAAATACTGGGAGTCTGTCAATAAATTTATTTTTTTAACAATAACAGATTATATATTTTATAATAAATAATTAATTACATTTTTAAATATATCAGCACCCCCTAAAGCTAAGCATATAGTGGTCCTTATCAATTTATTTTCACAGTTTATAATATAACACTAATTTATAACAAACTAAGTACCCAACTGTACAATACTTAACTGTAATAATAAAGATCCATATTTATTACATTGCTATGATTTTTTAGTTGACCTCAATAATTAAAAATTAGTTTTTATGATTCTTTAAGCTTTGAAATAGACAACATGTAGTCAAGCCTTAGGATTTCTTTATGTAAGAATTTTAAAAGACAAATTATTAATTCAATTGAATATCTAGTAATAATATAGATTTTAACATCTGGCAGGAGGTAGATCAGATAAAGAGCTATAATAAGGGCAGGAATTAAAATTTCTTATGTAATACAAAAATATATACTCAAGTATAATATGGATTAAGAAAATAAGTAATACATGAAATATGTTTGTAAATAAATTAATACTTAGGTAAATAAATATTGAGCAAAACAATAAATTATAAATAATAAAAAAAAAATGTTTTAATTAGGTAATTCAATTTTAGTTATTTTGTTCATATAAAATTTTAATTTAGAAATTTGTCTTAATTGTTATATCTTATTCTATGGTTTGGTTAAAGCAAAATACAAAATGTATATTAACTATAAGTGCACTTGTTTTTAAAAATTAAAAATATTCAATCAACATAATTATAATGTATTAACAATTTGTTTTAAATTTTCATAAAATTTGTTTAAAAATTTAAAATAATGTTTTTACAATAATTCAAGTGACATAGTATACAAAATATATAAATTAAAAAGTTAAACAATTACTAATTTAATATTATAATACTCATTAACACATAATATTACAGTCTAATATTTACATGTTTATAATTAAAAAAACATAATATCATCACTTTTTAAGTTTTTCATTGCCTTGCGCTGTTCTTCAATTGCTTTTCTTCTAGCAGCATCATATTTTGAATTTACAACAACTGGTTTTTTTGCTTTCGTCTTTACTTTAATAGTTTTGATAGGTTTCTCTTTGTTTTGGTCTTCATCATCAGGCCAACCTTTATTACTTACATCAATAATTGCTCGCATTTCAGTTTTCACCTGATCGACTTGTATTTTAACCATATCCCAAAACCCTTCTAAATCATTATTTTTTGGTCTAGACAAATCATCATGTGCACAGGATATATTACTCTCACATAAACCAAGGAATTGCTGAATTTTTTTGGACATTAATAAATTTGATTTACCAATAATTGCTTGAATACGAGCCTGACCATTTTCAGGAGCAATTGGTAATAAAGATTCTACCTGTGATATTAATTTTTTTATTGCATCACATTCTAAGTTAACTAATTTAATAAAATATTTACCACCATTAATTTCTACATCACTACCATTAGTTATTTTTGAAGGTTTTATTTTTGGGGATGGTGAATTATGATTTATTACTAGTTTTGCCCGAAATTGGGGGTTGAGCAACTTTAAGACAGGTAAATCAGCATGTTCTCTTTGTATTACAGTTGATGTAGGAATGTTGTTTAATCTTTTTTCCTTAGGTGACACTTTAACACTAGAACCGTAAAGTCTTTGGATTGTGTTAACAACTATTGAATTGGCAGATTCAGTTCTATAATCAACTGTATCAGTTATTGAACATTTCGTCATAATATTTTGGTCTTCCATGTTACAATTAACAGTACGTACATTGATAGGGCTACAATCCCTAGAGCGACTCTCGCGTTTCTTGCTATCGTACTGTGTTAAAGATGACGTATAACCATTTATAGATCTAGATATGTTGACATACGATGGTGACTTTACCTTGTAAGGTGGTTTTTTGCACGTTCGGATAGGATCATCAATATAGCAGTCATCTGTTCCGTCTCTGGTACTCATCACTGTTAAGATAACACACTGGTTTAATCACTTGATCAGCTTCATCGTTCCTGTAGAATTCACTCAATTAAAATATGTACCTTAGAAAAATTTATTTTCTGATACTTAAAATAATTAATAAATAAAATAGCTAAGTATTGTATAATAATAGGTAATGTTTAAGTTCTAAAGGAATAATCAGTTACTGGAAAACTAAACAAAACAAAATCACCCAAAAGTTGGTAAAAATATTTAAAAAAACTGAACTAAAAGAAGTTAAATAAAATTGAATACCTATAACCCTACATGGTGAATGCATGAGTATAATAAGTTTTACTATTTAGATAAATAAACTCAAATAAAATACTATATGTAGTCAAGTATTTTGCATATTTAATTTTATTGATATTCAATAAAAATAATTTTTAACAAGTATTTTAATACAAGAACTTACGTTGAGATATTCCATGTACAATCTGATATCTTTCATTTTTTTCTAATTAACTTGATAGCTACTTCTAAAAATTATAATATGTAATAGATAAAAAACGACTATTTTTTGTTTCTTAAAATTTGAAAGTTATCTTGATACACTACACAACAAATAATTATACTGGTTGACAGTATATTTTAAATTATTTAAAAGAGATTTCATCAAATTAATCTATTTGAAACAATAATTAATTGGTTTAAACAAAAAAACTAATTTAAAATGGTAGGCAATGACAGTAATGTATAAAATAAAAACCATCTACAAGGAAAACATATAGGTTTGTTAGGTATATAGTGCATATTAGGTAGTTGAGGTATAACAAAAATAATAAAATAATTTGGTTAATTTATCAATTGTTTTTGCTTAAAAACTGCAAACAAAATTTAAAATATTGGTTCGTTATATTGTGGCAAATAAGACAAATATGTTTACATGAAAAACTTGATTAAGATAAACAAATGTCAATTAGTTTGTACAGGATTTATATTATTATATGTATATCAATTCCAGTGTTATTATTTTACTTTTAATTATTTAATGTTCCTAACCACAAAGATACATAATTTTAAAAATTATTTTTTTATTCATTACCTATTTTATACTTAACCAATAATAATTTAAGTTTATAAGCAACATAAATTTTATATAATATGTAAACATTTACCTTACCACAATGTAACTTTAAAAAAGCTTTTTAATAATGGATAACAATGTATCCATGAATATTAATGTTAGTTTTATTTATGAGGACCTCAGACGGTGTTAAATATCAACATTTCATAAATATATATAATATGACTACTGTTAAACCTGAATACAGATTTTAGGAAAAAGTAATAAGTACCTTTCATATTGTACTATTGTACATCAAGAAACTAGATTTAAATAGCACAAAAAATAACAAACATATAGAATTTACTATTTAGTGAGAATTCAAACTACAATAACAGTATATTGGCAAACATTACCCATAGAACGATGAGCATACAGACTGATAGTGTTGAATATTTAGCGCCGGAGTGTGATTTGTCAACTGAAATTTTTTTGACCAAAAACAATATCCTTAGGTATTGCTTAAAAGCAGAACCACAATCTACAAGATTACAATAAACCCATAAAATTCATGACGTACAGGAGGGAGGTAGTGGACCGTGAAAGTTAGCTTTGTTGACAAAACACACCCCAAGGGCCATCATTACCTTGGAGCCCACAATCAGTTACAGTGTTGGACGGCAACACTAGCAATAACAGTAACAACATAGTGATCACACAATAGGCGCCGCGCCACTGGGAAATTTATTACGTAAAAATCTCCCTCGAGCGATCGACCGAACGATCTATTATTACGATTATAATGATTTATTGTGTGCACCGCAGCAGCGGCGATTACAGTAACTCAACCATTATTTACGTAAATTGGGCTGCCACATGTGTGTAGGTAGGTAACAATATTCGAACGGTTATTAATTATTGTAAAATTTCGAAAGAAATACCTAGGTCGGAGTAATAAATGAATCAACGAAAGTAAAATAGAGCAATTGCCGATCGGAACGTCTACAGTTCTGCAGCCTTGAAAGGCAAACGAGAGCGCAATTTTCAGTACATATATTATTTTAATATTATAAACTTACTTACTTGTTCGGTGATGACAACGACTTTTGCTGGAAACCGAACAAAATATTCAATATTATAATAATTAATATTGATATTATTTTAGTCGGTATTCGGTCTTGATATTATGTGATAAGTAGAAGACCGACTACGAGTCCGTCAACTATTTCTGTACGACGAACGACAGTCAAGTGACAACGACGATGGTTCAGAAACTACTCGTGACTCGCCACTCAGTACTCACGATCTCCCGAATCGCGGTACTATCCGATAATAAATAATAACAATATTATCGTTATTCGAAATATTTAAATTTTTCCGATGACGGCAACGACTTATCGTCAATCATCATTATTATTGTTATTACTATTATTATTACTATCGCCGACGCCGATTTAATTATTATGATTGTTATATTTTAAAAGCCACCTCAAATTTAACCTAAAATAGATAATACAAAATTCTCCTACACAATCATGATACCTTCATCGCTCTACCTGATGTTTCTACTTTTCGAGGTTATGTCGTTTCCGTTCTGGTTTTGCTAACTTTTTGTCGCAATCGTTCATTTAAATATTTTATAATATACCTTCTTAACTAGTTGCTAAAATATTAATATTGTATTATAAGCTATTACAATACATTATTATACCTACACGTAATCCACTAATCACTTTCAACCATTAGTCGTTACAGTCTCTATTCCCTACAAAAAATGTAATAATATATTAATATAATATAACCATCTGTTGGTACTCAGTGTGGTCCCGAGATGTGCAGCTTCCTACGAACAACGATCATCGTCGGAAGTCTGTTATCATAATATTATCATATTATTCTATTTTATTTTTTATCCGTCGTGTAATTCATGTGTACATGTGTACTCACTACTTCTCTTGTCTCTTATCAACGACGTCGTATTACTCGTATTAGACCGGCCAGACATAGTGTCATTCTACTGTGTTCTAGTGTATTATTTTCTACTCTATAGAAAATGAGCAAGAACGTCGCTTCGACGGTTCATAAGAACGCCAATGGCGCCAACAACTGGATAAAGTTTATGAACGCTTTGCCGCCACCCACCAGTAATTTGAACAACAATGCCGTCGTACAGGTAAGTAGTTTAATGCGAACATCTATAGTTGCAGCCGGTCGTGTGTAATTAACTAGTAGTGTATTTACCTATGGTTTTTTGTGTTTCAGAAGCCAGAAAAAAAAGATATTGAAGTTGTGGCGATCGACTGTGAAATGGTCGGCATACACCCTGACGGACAAGGAAATATGTTAGCTCGTGTTTCTATCGTCAACTCTAAAGGGGAAACGATATATGACAAGTTTGTCAAGCCCACAGAACAAGTGACAGATTATCGCACGCCGGTGAGCGGCATTCGACCTGAAGACATTGAACACGGGGAGGTATTTGTTAAAGTAAAAAAAGAAGTCACACAAATACTTAGAAACAAATTATTAGTAGGCCATGCCCTAGAGCATGACTTGAGGGTATTAAGGATTTCACATCCCAAACATATGATTAGAGATACCTCAACTTATTGGCAATTCAAACAATTAACAGAAGGTAGAACCCCTGGTCTCAAACGATTGACGTTACATTTTCTTGGAGCTAGCATACAAGAAGGAGAACACAGTTCTGTTCAAGACGCCAAAGCAGCATTACAATTATACATGTTAGCTCGAAAAGATTGGGAATTACTATTAAAAAAGAGAAGAAACCGACCCAGAAATGGGAATAAACCACATAATGGATCACAGAGAAAGCATAAATAGTATTTATTTCTATTAATACTAATTAAAGTTTTATTTTGAATAATGTTAAGACTGCATTTAAGATTATTGTACTTGTAAAAACATTCAAAATGTTGTTTAATACATTTTGTTGGTTAAGTATGTAATATTTTGAACTTATTTCTATTAAAATATAATATGTTATTTCAATTGAAATCCACCAAAAGTATTATTTTAATATAGATGTCTTTAATGTGTAAGAAAATCTGAATTATGTCAATTGTTTTTTTGATACGAAAATTATTTCCCCAGGGGAATTACTGGAGAAAAGGGGTACTTTTGATATCACCAACATTAAATTTACACGAGGTTGATGTTTCATACAAGTAAGAAAACAATTTCATACAAATTAGTTATATATATATATACTATAGCATTTAGTACAAAATTAGTAATTTTAGGTAGATTTTATTTATTTAATTTATCTTATTTTTTATTGGTATTTGTGTGAATTTACGGTTTAGGTCATAAAATACTAGGTAAAAAGATAAATTTTAAAGTATTTTTGTAGAAAATGTTACCACAAAATATTACTCTAGTCTCTAGTGATGTCCATAATGGGCTGATTATCATGTTATTTATATGATACCCTCATTTAGAAGTTTAAGTTAAGAAACGTATTTGGTGACAAACTTTTACAGTAACATGTCTTTGTTCTATCGGTCATACAAATAGTACACTACTACACTAGGTGAGGATGACAGGCATATGTCGATTGACCTATTCTTGACAAAAACTGATTGTAGCTAGAGAGTATCTCTTATACACAGAGGATTAAAGGATTAAACAAATTATATCTAATAACTGATAGCATATTTGGTAATTTTAAAACAATAAACTCAAGGCTTTATCAAACCGAGTTCCAGGACTTGTATAGATAAAGTATTCAATGATATCACATAAACATTTAAACATAATAATTACATTTACGTTATAATTTGGATTGTTTATCTATAGAAAAATTTAAAATCCATTATTTAATGTAAATAAATGTAATGACAAATACAATTAATAATAAAAGCTAAAAAATATTGATTAAACAAAAAAAAAAAAAACAGAAAAACATATGACATTTTACACCTATGCAAAATCAAATCAATTATTTGGGCCCCAACATATCTTCTGGTCTGACCCATTTATCAAATTCTTCTTCAGTTAAGTATCCAAGTTGTAAAGCCGTTTCTCTCAGCGTAGATCCATTTTTATGTGCAGTTTTTGCGATTTTAGCGGCCTAAAATTAAAATGTAATTAATTAACAAATTTGGCTTGTTATATAATATATAATTAAATTAGTCATATAAAGACTGTCTTACTTTATCGTATCCTATATGTGGATTCAAGGCAGTAACTAACATAAGAGAATTTTGTAAAAGATGAGAAATTCTCTCCTTATTAGCTTCAATTCCGACAACACAATTATCTGTAAATGACATACAGCTATCAGCTAAAAGCCTTGTAGACCTTAGAACATTGGACACAATCATTGGTTTGAAAACATTCAATTCAAAGTGACCGTTACTGCCACCAACTGTTACCGCTACGTGGTTACCCATCACTTGAGCACATACCATTGTCATAGCCTCGCATTGGGTAGGATTTACCTTTCCTAAATTAAAATATGAATAATAAATACCTATATCATCAGAGAATGGAAATTATTATACAATACCAGGCATAATACTGCTTCCAGGTTCGTTTTCTGGTAGTGAAAGTTCACCTAAGCCACTTCTTGGTCCAGACGCAAGGAACCTGATATCATTTGCAATCTTCATTAAACTGCATGAAAGTACATTTAGTGCTCCTGATACTTCTACCATGGCATCATGAGCAGCCAATGATTCAAAGAAATTTGGAGATTTCTTAAATGGCAAATTGGTTAACTGACTAATCTTTTCAGCACATTTTTCGGCAAAACCAATTCTAGTATTCAAGCCTGTTCCGACGGCTGTACCACCCAATCCCAGTTCATACAGATGTGGCAAAGTATTTTCTACTCTTTTGATGCCATTATGTAATTGTCTAACATATCCACTAAACTCTTGTTCTAAAGTTAACGGTGTAGCATCCTATATCAACAGTTCAACAGTAATTTAAAATTATATTAGTATACAGTAAATTATATAACATATAATACATTTCGAATTATAATTTAATTTTTTTTTTTTTAACTTAGTAATATTCACAATAGAAAAGTTTGGATAAATATATTCCATAAGTCTAAAAATACTTTTTCTTAATTTTCTTTTAAAATAGTAAAATAAACATCATTTTACAGAAGAAAAAAACAAGCTTATTTTAACTACCCTACTATACATAATTTTAATTTTCTAATAAAATTATGAATATATTTAGTAGATATTTATTTTATTGATCCTTCTGAAAAATAAGATGAATTTGGTGGGACCCGTTTTACCCAAAAAAATGACCCTCTCCATTTTGCCCAAATTTTATTTTTATATGATCTCCGTTTCGCCCAGAGCAGTTTAGACCAATTTAAAATTAAGTTGGCAATGATTATAATATTTGAGTATCATTTAGCGTTATCCCAAAACACCAAGAGGAGGGAATACAATTTGTTTTCCAATTTTTATTTTTCACAATAGTGGTAAATTTAACAAATTTAAAATTTAGTCCACAACATTTATAAACACTTATCATTAAAAAATCAAATTTACGTCATAATAAATTTTTTTTCACATTTTTTCGGTGCGCTTGTGCCAGATTTAAGGAGGGGCCAGAGGGGCCTGCCTCCCCCATGGTCATATAATAATATATCTTGAAATACCATTATATTAATATAAGTGTTTTTATAAAAATATATACTAATGTAAAAAAATATTGGGCCCCTCCTCCCCAAACAAAATCCTAGTTCCGCCACTGATGCGCTTTATAGATTTTGATCTATTTCAATTCGATAACGACTGGATTTCTTATGTGTTATCTGCTACCTATCGATTTTATATATTATCATTTATAAACAATATTTCTTTTGGCTTTATTTTCTTAACTAAATTACCATAATTGTATTACTATAGGTTTTATAACGTTCCCTAAAATATAATATTTTGCCAACTTAATTTTAAATTGGTTTTAACTACTCTGGGCGAAACGGGAATCGTATAAAAACAAAATTTGGGCGAAGCGGGCTATGCCTGATGAATTGCCTAGACTTTGTTATCTGAATACCTTTTTTTAAATGGCCCTATTTTGTATCACATTCATAAAAAAAAAAAAAATTAATATTTAAAATAATTTTTGATTATTGTTATACAATGATTTTAGTTATACAATTTACTCCATTATGATCGCTATACCTATTTAGTATTCTATAACAAAATATTAATTATATTACAAATACCTATTTATGCATAAAAATACTATCTTACTATTTACAAGTTGTAATTTTTATAAAAGTAAAGTTAATAATTAGTGTAGTAATTAAATATTAAAGATTTTATAATTTTATCCAATAACCAATAGGTATTAGTAATTTATAATAACTTTTACGGTATGTTTCTACTTTTGGAAAGGAAAATTTTGGTCACATTATTCATAACACTTTAAAGCAAGGATTAAAATATTTATATTTACTTATTACTAATTAATGAACAAAAAAGAAGTAATGAACAATATTGTGATTTGAATTGTTTTAGAGCTCATTAGTACAAAGAAATTTAAAATCATTTAGACTTTTACGGATAATTTCAAGTATAATGAAATAAATTAAGTATTATTCTTACTTGTGTGTGTGTTCTGCCAATTTTTATTATGCCAGAGAATTCTTTTGCTTTTTTATCTAATTCCTTATGTAGATGTTTTAACGATGGCAATAATAAGTTGTTTAATTCCATTGCTACTGCAATGTGCATGGCTGTTGGGAAAGTATCATTGGAACTCTGACTTTTATTCACATGGTCATTAGGATGAACTGGATTTTTTGATCCTAATTCTCCACCCAGAATTTCAATAGCTCTATTACTAATCACCTGTAATACATTTCATTTAACTGTTTTTGTTGCATTTTACAATTAAATTAAATATTTTCAGCTAAGTACATACTTCATTTGTGTTCATGTTTGATTGTGTACCAGATCCAGTTTGCCNTGCCATATTACCAAAGGAAAATGTCCTTCATTATAAAGTTTTCCACTGATTACTTCATCTGCTGCTTTGCTTATTGCGTCAGCAATTTTAGCATCTAGGCCAAATTCTTTATTAACTTCAGCTGCTGCTTTTTTCAGTATGCCCATAGCTACAATTACTGGATACTAAAAAATTAGTAATTATGTAATAATTAAATCTATTTTCAATAGCAAAGAAAGCAGGTATTAAATAAAAAAAAATAGTTTGGGAACTACTGTCATAGATTTATCTATTTAGTTAAGATCATATTAACAAAGCACATTACAAGTAATAATTTTCACTTTTATCAATTATTTAACATAATATTGATTAATTATTGTAGTAATAAATTAGCATTACAAAATTATAGCCATAAATTGGTGATTTAATATTTTCATCATTATAACCTCGATTATAACTATCTAGAATAATTATATTTTATAATTCATAATAATAGTACCTATTTATGTAATAAGATATTTGAATAAAAATAGGTATAATTTTTTTTTAATTGGTCTTATTTATTTTATTTTTTTTAATTTTGAAATATAAAATAATTTTGTTAAAATTCTACTAAACTAATTTGTATTCTTACTTATCACTGATTTATATATTTAAGCCGCCACTTATATAATATTAAATAACTAAATAGGTAAAAGAACTGCACATACCGGCATCTGTTCTTTTTCACCACCAATACGAAAGTTCATCGTCGATCTGACCGTTTGGGCACCATAGTAACGATCGCTCGGCACATCCAGTTCACCAAAAGTGTCAGATTCCTTGCGTACACCAACATCACACTTGGAAGCCTTAAACATTGTAAATAAGAAATATCATATATTGAATGGCAATTTTTTTTCTACACAAATCCGTCGTTCAAAGCAATGTAGGGTAACTATAGAAACTATATAGTGACTACAAAAATGTACAGGACAACATACAACTCACCATAGGTCTTCTGATCGAAATCGAGGGCAGTCTCAAAGTCGCGCAACCACCGCTGTGCTCGAAACCGGTCACAAGTGTGGGCTTGATATGAAGCGTTTTGAACAACTGACACGCCCTCATCTTGGATGATGCGACTGAGTACCGGTTGAATTATTATTCTGTTCGGTGCACTGGGAAGAATCAAAAACGATAAGAATAAATGGACAATTACAGAGCCACTACACGAGTATAATATTATAATGATAAATTACAATTATTTTACAATGATAATCGCAGGACAAACTAAGTCAGCGGAAAATAATCAACCAAGTTATTCCAAACAAAGATCAGCTGTTGCACTTGCTACTTACTGATACGAGACCCGTGATAATACAGATTAAATCACGAACTACAGACTAAGATAATATTATTATGGTACCTACAACTTACTAGTACAACTAGAGACTAGACAACTTTAGTCAATGAAATGAATTAAATCATAGATCTTAATGATGTTACACCACACTACCGCAAATGACAGATATTGAAATATATATATCTATATACATTATTGATATTAGATTTAGATATATATCTGTGTCTCATACATTAAAATTTTATACTCACGATTTAAGATATACTATTACTATACTTTAGGTATATCTTAAATCGTGGTTATACTGTCTTGTAAGGTCTACGGATTTAATAAAACTTTTTATTTATCCTTATTTCTTATATCCATAGATAATATCTTATAAACATTGTGTGATAGGATATGACAAGAGCACTACAGATATATAATACATTGTACTTATTAGGTATATATTTGTGGAAAAAAGTTAAATGCAACCATAGTCCATAGATAACAAATAAAGTTGTTTTATATATATTTAAGCCATGACTACAACCAAAATATACACAAAATGGATATATCCATCTTTCAAATAATAGTATACAAAGGAGTGATATGTCATTATGTTAAGTATTTTTATTGTGTATAACTTAACTTAAGGGTAAAAAAATAACACTTCAAAATAGTGGACTGTATAATATTTTTTATTTATAACACCGCGCGTAATGTGCTCGCACGGGGATTCACAATTGAACTGAAATTATATGACATATTCGTGGTGTATATTATAGCCGATATCATTATTGCGGGGAAAATCGTTAGATAATAAAGATCCTACTATCATAAATTATTATTATCGACTTCAGCACTAACATAGGGCCCGCCTTGAAACACAGTTTCAAAGTTTACAATGAACATACTATAATAAAAAAACTTGAATAAATATTGAATTACATAATGATAATTAATTACAGATATACCCGCATTACAACTCATAACATACGAAAGTATACACTATGATATTTAT
>VUJU01004752.1:0-11821 GCA_009835225.1 Aphis craccivora
CGATATTTTCTTTACAGTCCCGACTCCGACCTAGGATATTCACTTAGACTGAATTTCACAGCAGAGCGAGGCACACTTACACCGAGGCACACCGGCCGCTAGTTAATTATATAAAGTGTGCATTGCTCTGTTGTTTTTTCTTGTTTACCAAGTTTGGCAGCACTGAGTTTAGGATTATGGTAGTAGGGATATTATTTTGTGGTTATGCCGTTTGGGTGATAGTCACCGAATGCGAATTTGTCATTGCTCATTTCTGTTCCAGCTGCCTTAGTGAACAATTCATACGTCGTTTTCGTGTTTTTTATGTTTAAAAGACAACCACGTGAGATCCAGTATTTTCAACGTGTCGAGGTAAAAAATATATAATAACCATAAGATTAAATTAAAATATGATAATAAATAGGTACAGTATTATTATTTATTTGTTTTCATTTAAAGTAGAAATGTATGTATACATGTAAATTATTACAAATATATATACTTATTGAAATTTGGCATTATATATAAATGATTGTCTCCGTAAGCTAGGCTTGTTGTGGAGACAAGGTTCTTAAAAATATCTCGTACATTTACTAAATAATTAAATTAACACATTATAAGTTGATCATAGTTGATTAAGTGAAAATAAGATATCATAAATATAAATTTTTAAATATTTTAGAATAACATAATAAATATAACAATTTTATTGGAATACAGATATAAAAAAAATATCTATGTTAGTAATTTAATTTTTCATTTACCATTTTCTTATAAAATCTAAAGATTCTAAATAAACCAACTTTCCACATTAATATTCAATAAATTCTATATAAAAATAAATTAGCATTACCATTCTTTTTTCATTAATGTTTAATTTAAAAACAATTAATTACTTACTTTATAATGGTTTATATGGTTAGAATAAAAGTTCTCAAAAAATAATTATTGGTTGTGATTCTAAAAATAAATACTCTATTAATGGGTAAGTTACTACTTTTATTGCTAAGACATTAAATAAAATTTATTTTTTACAAATACGTACTATATACTCGTAATAGTAATAATACTCGTATATAGTTTGACTAAATTTGATTGAATTAAAAAAATATATAATAACTGTAAGATTAAATTAAAATATGATAATAAATACAGTAATATAAACCGGTACTAATGATTTGTGTTGTTTTTTTTTCATAGACGAAAGTCAAGTGTTTAGGTTTGAAAAAAAATAATATTTAAAAAATAACTTTAATTTTTGCTTAAGATTTTTTTTTTTTTTTTTTTTAGATTTTCGATTTGTGTCTTCTTTTGTTTTCGTATCATGCATTTTAGAAAATGTGTGGCATTAGAGTTGCGAGAGTATACGGCGTTAAGCCGAAATATCTGTGTCGCCGATGTAGATGATCTTATGATGAAATAATTTATAGATGCACTGGACGGATATGTAAATTTCGTCCAGCGCATCTATACTGCACTATGTTTACAGTTATATTGTGTTATATATATATATATAATTTACCATGAACAAAGAAAAAGTTTCGTTAGAAAATTTAATAGCATCAAAAAAAATATATTAAAATGAAAATAATGGAAATGAAACATGGTTTTATAGATTCTGACAACTATTACCGTGATGTATTTAAACATTTTAAACCAATAATCGAACCATTAAGTACACGGACAGAAAAAAATATTGTATGTAATTCACAACCAACTGAACTAAAAAAAAATAGAAACAATATGCTCTAGTAACGAAGATGATGACGATGAATTAGATTCATCATTTGGACATTTTTTTAATAACAAACGTTCTACAATAAAATGATACGATACATCTTACGGTATGTATTATGATAAAGTCAGTGATTCGTATAAAATTGGAAAACATACTATAACTTTTAGTCATGGTAACTTACAGCTGCTCGATAAATACTATCTATGGATTATAGGACAATGGTCTTTATTAGGTATGTGAGAAGGAACCGAAACAAACAACTATAGAAGATATAGAAAACTATTACAACATTTTGAAAACTACTGGAGTTCATTTAAAAAAGATGGAAAACCTAAAACCTCAAGATATCATAAATGGTAAAACCTCTGTATCAACGAATGAAACATGAAGAAAAACAGTTAAACGAACATATAGCTAAAATTAATAACGTTAGATCTCCTCAAATTAACTTAACACCAATTAAGGATCATTTATCTAGTTCGAACGCAGTAATGTTAATGATGATACGACTATGAAAAACGAACCATTTTATTTTAATCCGGAAGCAAACAGTACCATGGTCACAGATCCTGCAGTTGAAAATATGTTTAATTTTACTTTAACACCGCAGCCTAAGAAAGGTTCAGGTTTATATAAAGATGTAATACCGCAAACGCAATTAGTTTATTATAACGACCCTTATGAACTAGTAACTAGATTAAATCTTTTAACATCATCTCGCAAAGTGTTGGTAATACTGGTGTTAATAATGAAATAATATCTATTTTAGAAAAACTACGTGAGAGAAATATTATAGTTTAAGGACAACCTTAGAGAGTATAGCTAATGAGCTACATCGACCAGCGAGAAAAATATTTTCTAGACGTAGTGTAGTAACGCGGTTTAATGACGACCTCTGGCAAGCTGATTTAATGGATATGCAATCTCATTCTAGACAGAATTATGGTTTTAAATATATTTTAGTTATTATAGACACATATAGTAACTACGTTTGGGTAGAAGCGTTGAAAAATAAAACATCAAAGGAATGTACAAATAGTATATTTAATATATTGAAAAAAGCTCATCCAAAATTGTTACAAACAGATAATGGTACAGAATTTTATAATATTCAATTTCGAAATTTAATGAAAAAATATAAAATTAAACATTACAGCTCATATAGTGTTATCAAGTGTTCGATGGCTGAACGTGTCTTACAAACTCTTAAAAATAATATATATATAAACATTTTACTACAACAGGTACATGAAATTGGTATAATACAATATCGAACATTATACATAACTATAATAACACAAAACATAGAATAATCAAATGTTACCGAACGAAGCTCGAATGGATACAAACAAAATTAAATTTAATACACAATTTAATGATACATTATACAAACCAAAATTAAAAGTTAATGACAAAGTAAGAATATCTAAGTATAAACATATATTTAGTAAAGGATATACACCAAATTGGACAACGAAAATATTTACAGTTTCAAAATTTTTACAAACAAATACAGTAACTTATCAACTATAAGATGGATCAGACAATATAATTTTAGGTGGTTTTTACGAACAGGAAATTAAATTAACTGATTTTCCAGACACCTTCCTCGTTGAACATATTATAAAAAAAGTTGGGAATAAAATGTTTGTTAAATGGCTAGGTTTTGATTCGAGTCCAAATTCGTGGATAACATCATCAGATATTTTAAAATAAAGATTTTTTTTTAATAGATACATTTTTATAATAAAAAAAATATACAAGGTTTTTTATCAAGTAAAATTAATTATTTCACATTTTCTCCTAGTACTCCGTAGTCTATTTTAAAAAACTTAATATATCCGCAATCGATATAAATAGAAAGCGCTATCTAGTAATAAAAGTATTTAATGAAAAATAATAATACTGTTGTATAATAGCGCTCCTAGTGGTAAATTTATTCACTGAAAATATTAAAGCTGTTAAATGTTGCATATTACTGATAGGTAACACTGTTTAAACTGATTGTTGAATCATTAAGTTTTTAAATAAATTATGTTGTGAGTTTGTAATGACCATACGCCAATGTATTTTTATCCCATCATTCATTATATATATTTTATCGTCATTGGCACTTAGAACAAGTTTGTTCATTGTTTTTGAATGAACAACATGTTTATTCGATTGAATGAAGTTCATGTTTCTGTGAGATTGTTTTTTCTCAACAGATCTATGGTTGATAAAATCATTTAATATCTCTATGTAATCAATAAATTAAATATGGTTTTTTTATAATATATTTTTTTACACCTTTTGCTTTTTTTTCTACTGTATTATTTATGGTTTTATAAGCGTATAATTTCGGCCTCAACGAAACGAATTCTTTAAGAATTATTGATTTAAGTTCGTCCTTGAAGAATCCTGGTTGGCTTTTATGAATTTCACTAAAGCAATAATGGTCTTTAGGATAATTTGATATGTCAAAATATGGCAAATAAATCATTTTTTAAATCATCGAAAAAATTTTTTGTTTGAATAGTATATATCAAGGAATCTGTATCCGAATATAAAGAACTAATTTTTATACCATATTTCCTTTTCATTACATTATAATGAAAATCATACATAAAAGTTTTCGAAACGTCTAAAATTGCAGATCCTACATAAATCGCCTTATCGAATTTAATAGTTCCCTTATGTTGATGAATAGCCATAAGATTCTTAGAGTATATAGTTCTATCCTTAAAATTAGTTTTTGCCATTAATTTATTAGCTTTTTTTCCCGATGAAACCAGTTATATAGAAGTTCTTGTTAGAACGTTTTCCATACATTTTCTAAAAACATTATTAATTAAAAGCTTCCAGAATTCAATGTACGATGACATCCATTTCTTTTGAGATAATCGGATAGAACGATGAATTTTTAAAAGTTTAAGACCGTGAGAAATCGCTTGTTTTAAATTTTTGTAATGAACAATATATATTTTTTTTCGGTAATAGTGTAGTTAACAATTTCTTAACTTTATAATTTGGTGGACATTTGTTTAACGGTAAAAACGGAAAATCATTATGAGTTTTATGCAAATTTTTAGGGTAGTCGACATCAACTTCTGATATATATCCAACTTTATAATCATCAGCAGTTTTAGTTACGTCTATTTATTTTTAATACACATTTGCTTATGTCTAATTAAACCTGATACACCCCAAAGTTTGCTTTTACACGGTTTATTACCAAAACTAGTAAAACATCTCTTACATATAATCAACTTTGAGCAATTTTTAGTTCTTTGACTTCTAATAAACCTTGAGAAGGTATTAATATAACAATAATGAGATGTATTATTATTATTAAATAGAAATAGGTCAAAATAATTTTTTTTTTCAATATTGGTTATATGTAATGGGTAAATTACATTTTTATCCTCTAAGCTATAAATATTAATTGATATATTGTTTATTTTTTCAAATTTTTTTAACTGAGTTATAGGTGTTGGAAAATCGATGCATTCAAAATTTAACCCACTTTTTTTCTAACATATTAAAATATTTTTTGTTAAACCGAGATTTATTCAAACGATTATCGTACTTACTTAGTATTGAATTCTTGAAAAATTCGTTATCGTTATTTTTTACATTTATAACTGCTTTTTTTTTAATAGGACTAGGTAAATCTAAATATGTATTTCCTCCTTTAAGAGGATTAACTTTATTAATTCATAATTGTTTACAATCTATAGATTTAAGTTACCAGCCTGATTTTTTTGATATAAACTGTTCTTCCTCAGATAATAGTTTGTTAAACATTTTGTTTAATAAGCTATTAAAATTGGATGATTTGCATGCTAATACGTTTGTTGTTTTAAATGACATATCTTGTACTTCATTCGTTAATAGTTGTTCATACATGCTATCAACATGTAAATTTAATTTAATTGTTGACTGCTGACTTGATTGTGTTCACTTAGAAATTAACATTTCAGAAACATAACTAAAAAATACATGGTAATCTATTATTTCTTCCTTGTTCTTAGCAATAAACGTTCTCGAACAGTTTTTAAATCGTTAAATTGTAACCAGTTCACCCTCAGCAGCTGATTCCATCCGTCTACGTTTAGTGATTGTATTTCTTTTCATTTTGTAACTGTAAATAAATTGATATTAAAAATAATAATTATAATAATATATTCGTTCATATTCCTAACTGATTAAGATTTAATTATTAGTGTATCAGAATATTACAGGAAATTTAATTAAAGTATGTTATTCAACGACATATCACAGCCACCGAACGTGATCGAATTCGGATTATACGAACGCGTTGTAGGGTCATGATAGTGGTATGCGAAGTGGACAGCAACGAGGGTGCGATTCATCCACAATGCTGGAACTTTGCCATCTACGCACATAGACCAAACATACAATCACTTATGTGGAACATGATTCGAACCTGACACGTACATCGTTGTGGTACATGTTGAGCTCGAAATTTGTACGAATATACTTTGTTATATTAAATTTCATTAATTATTATATTATTTTAATTATTATTATATTCATTTATCAATAACCTAACCGTATAATGATGAAACGAGATCGTGGATATTCAGAAGAGTGTTTCACAGTAGTAGAAGATGTCCCTATTTCAGCTGTTACTTGGAAAGATAACAAGATAGTACACATAACCTCAACTTTCGTAGGCGAACTCGATAAAAATGTAGTGACTAGATTTGACAACAAAAAAAAGACCACCATCCTTATACCTAGGCTGAAAATCATTGAATTTTACAACAAACATATGGGTGGGGTTGATCTCATGGATTCTATGATTGGGCGCTATAGAATAATAATGAAATCTAAAAAATGGTGTATGAAAAAATTTTACCATATGGTTGATATGACGATTGTAAATGCGTGGTTGTTGTACAAGCCCGGATTAAGGGGAGGGCAGGAGGGTCCATGGCCCCCGGGCCTCGATAGTTGGAGTTTATTTAGGGGCCTCAGATTTGTCCATTACTTTTTTCGTTATAGGAGGCTCTACATTGCATAAACCACAAAAAAAAAAAAACGATGATAAATCTATACGTCATTAAAATCAATTACTTATGTCAAATAAATCTCTTATAATAATTAATAATAATAATATAAAGTTTACTACCAAAATGTATAATGTGTATAACACCTACCCGCATATTGATACCTACACATATTTTCAGTTATCGCTTGTCGTCACCCATCGGAACGGGCAAAAGCTATTTTTGTACACCAGTGTATAAAACAACACAACACGTTAAAAACAAATTTGTCGTATTCTGTTATCGTTATTCATTTTGACTGTTGTTAATGAATAATGTTTTATGTTTAATCGTTTAATTTTAATGAGGAGTTAATTTTTCGATCTTTCTTCATATTTTAAAAATGAAAAGACATTTTGAAAGTGGTTCTTCAAAAAGAAAAAGAAAGGAAAAACAACAAATTGAAGTAAATAAGTATAGAGGATTAATAAGCAATTACGTTTTAAATTCAGGTAAATACTTTTATTTTTGTATATTTGTCATTTGTGTGAATAATCATAATATAATTTAATAATAATACTACGAAAATATCAATTTCATGTGTCATGTCAAAAAGAAAAATATTGTTTAGCTTAAACACAGATTTTTAAATTTTAAATTAGTTTTAAGAATTATTTTTGATGATGTCTTGCACAGTTACATGTTAGATTAACTTAGGTATATTATTTTGTATTTATATTTGGTATTGACAACCAAGTTCAAGGTGTGTCTGTAGGTAAACGCAGTGAAACAGTTTCAAATGAACAAAGTAAAATTACTAATAACATTAGTCAACCTCACCAATATAATTTAACGTTAAATGAAAATGTTCAAAGTAATACATTTTAAATACCACATTCAGCTTTAAATAAAATTGTACCATATTTTTGAATGTGTTTGTGTTTATTTTAGGTATTGACAACCAAGTTCTAGGTGTGTCTGTAAGTAAACACAGTGAAACAGTTTCAAATGAACAAAGTAAAATTTCTAATAACACTAGTCAACCAAACCAATACAATTTAACGTTAATTGAAAATGTTCAAGGTGATATTATTTGGCAATAACTTGTTATACTTTAATAAAATATGTTGATTCATTTTACTGTAGATATAGAACTTAAGATCAGAAATATTTCTGATGTGGTTTCTGACATTGAATTTAACAAGTATAAATTAAGTGATCCAGAAAAAGTTAATGACAGTTTAAGAGAATATTGTATTCAGAAAGGACCCGAGTTTTTTCAAAATAAGAATGACGATTTCAAACAGTCTTTACGTATATATGGTATTTTATCTGTATTATATAGTTTTATTTAATCAATAATAAATTTAAATATTATTTAATTTTTGTATACTTAGATCACAAAAGGTTTTTTACTGCATCCGTGTTTAAACGGACTCTACTCAATGGAGAAATTGGTGATCGGAAGTGGGTAATGTACTCAATTAAACAAAAAATAATAAACACTTATAATTATGCAAGGAAACAAAATTAATAAATGCATAAGTACTTCTTTTCCAAGTAAATCGGTATTACTATCACAGATAACTTATTTTGACCCTAGGTTATACTGATTTTTATTTAGTTATAATTTGGGAACAGCTCCAATTTTCAGACGAGGTTTCTTAAGACATATCTATAATCAATTATTAGGTATAGTTTCACTAAAAATTATACTACCTTTTTTTAAATATGAACATTATTATTTATTGCTTTTTTGGAATGAGTGCTCACCGAATACTTGCTACTTCCTGTACCAGACTCCCAGGTATCTATTATATCCTCCTTTTCAAAACGTGGACTACAAGCTTTAGATTTTGCACTCAAGGAAGAAATACCAATCTCCCACTCCCAAATTATAATTGAATTTGCTGGAACACCAAATCTTGATTTTGCCAATGACTGGCAATTTGGTACACAACATTTAGTAGACTTAATAATCATTTACTTACTTAAGGTTTTTAAGAATCATTACTAATAAGTAATAACTTTAAGTCTAAACTCTGAAAAATAAGTCAAAAAACAAGAATAACCTATTTACCTATTTTTTAAGACTTCATTCGTGGCAAAAACCAAAGTAAATTAATAAAAATTCCCGCCAAAATATCAAATATAAATATTTATTAATTTGGATTAGTTCAAATCACTGCCACTGATTAGTTATTAGCACTCTGTATCTATTTGATGAAACAGAACCGTCAGAAACAAGAGTTTGTTGATAACACGCTCTCATTGTGTATCTTGTGTATTTAATTCATACTCCACTATCTAACATTGCGTGGTATAGGCCGATGTGCAACCTTAATATCTACAGCCGTGGTATTAGTGTACCATTATTGTATTATTTGTATTGTGTATTATATTCATAATATTCATATATGTTAATTGTAGTGACGTACGAGGCCGCGCTGTCCCCTCCACGCGCGACCGGCTCGTGCTCCCCGGTTCATTACGACAGTTCCGCTAGATTCACGTTCTCTTCTCTTTCGACGCCCGAACCATCAGTCAAGTCCCAAAACTTACAGCTCTTACTAATTTTGTTAACCAACCATTTCTCGACTTCGTGTTCCGTCGACCAAATTTTTTGCATTCGTCGCATATCACAACTCTTGTTTTTGTTTATTTAGTATTTATTCTTAAGTTTGTTTAATAAATCTTTTTACGTCGGCGTAGTTATAACGTCCGACACACACTTAATTCGCTTTTGTGTTACAGTCAAAATATTGCTCGATAATTCGACCGGCCGATCATCAAATCAATTAAGATAACTTAAACTAGTAGTCCGTCACTCAGATACTGTAATTTATACAAATTTTACCTACAATAATATTAAAAATAATACTTCATTGATATAGATGTCAGCGTATATCGTCGAAGATGCCGTGTATCGCCAGTGCGATTGTGTTCGTTTTAAATTGTAATCATTGTAGTCATTGTACCTACGTGTTTTTGTCGTGAATTTCCTGATTTTTATTCTAAGTTCTTTCTTCGCATATTATTATATTTTTTCGTATATTTTCATATCATGTCGGACATTGAGACAGAAATGAGTACTCAAGAACGATTTTTTAAGAAATTTATGGAATCGGCGAAAGAAAAAAAGACAATCATATTATAATATAATTACAAGAGATGCTTATGATTTACTTCTAAAAAAGGTCGATGATATTATAGCAGAAACTAAAAAACATCGACTTAGTATAGAAGGATGAAGCGGTTTAATATTTTAGAAGTTGGTGGTACAAAAAAGTTGGTGACCTGCTGAGATCCGGTTAAATATTATTTGTTAATGGAAGACATTTTTGATGTCATTGATTTATCACACGTCGCTGTAGGGCATGGAGGAAGAGATCGTCTAAAGGTTGAAGCTTCAAGAAAGTACGCTAACATCACCACTGATATGATAAATATTTTTTTAATTACACCTATAAATGTACAGCATATACGGGAAATTGATCATTGTCGTACAAGCGTCTAAAGAAAGAATGATGAATTGGGTTACACGTGCAAGAGAATTATCACAACAAATTAATCTAGAATTTAACGCGTTAAGAATGCTAATGTCTAATCATCATTCTGATAGTTAAATTCCTATAGACGAGAGTATAGTAATCTTTTATATATATTTAAGAAAATATAAAAATAATGAAAATTTGCTAATATCATTATAGGTTATGATGTCATTTGGAGATGTATTTCGTTTATCTAAGAGAATTACAAACAACCATACTCAGTATTATATATTTATGCAACTTTTGTATTGGCTTAGGAGACTGGAAAAAATCGAGCCGATAGAATATAGACGACGTCTAAAAGTACAATGGAGGGTAAATACAGTTATGAATTTAATATGGTATGAGTTTCCGAGTGATACTCTAGATTTTATTATGGAAAAAATTCAGATTTTAATATAGATGTAAATAATAGTGTAGTGATAGCTGTGCAGGACACTGCGACTACGTACTAATTATTATTTAAACGATGTAGCTCGTTCCGTGGTTGAACTTGAGTTGTTGATGAGAAAGGTTGATGTGTATGAATTAAAACACTTGTTGTTTTAATTGAAATAAAATAATTGTTTTATTAAATTTAAACAATAAAATAGTAAATCAATGAAATAAACAAAGTTTAAATAACTTACTGCTATGTATAAATATAAGTACTAAGAATTAACCGTAAACTCGAGGCGACAAGCACGACGAGCAATAGTCTTACACTGGAGCTAACTACCTTCTAAATAATACTAAATCCTCTACTCGTATTTATATGAGTTCTCAATGACGTACAGGGGACTTGTATTATTAAATGCTTTAATTAGACTTGATTTAGAGTGGTATTATATTATCATGGTAATTTACATAAATATGGAATCTAACATGTTGTTTCCGCTGCGTGTGGCCAAAATACCCTATTCGTMGAAATCACGTATCTCTGATCTTTGGCCTATGTAAATATAACCAGGTGTTTTCGCTGAGTCAAAAATATCATTCGACGGAAAGAACATGTTTTTCTGATCTCTGGCCTATTGCTTATACTACAGGTGTATGAATTAATTAAATACGATAAATTACGTATTTTCTACATGATTTATAATATAACATAATATAATATAATGCAGGTGCATTGGGTTTACTACAGTAGTAGTATTCTACAGAAATTAGAAATAAGTGTAAATAATCCTATAATTATAAGATGTTTTGTAGTTATAATATTTCCTATCAAAAAATATATCTGTATAATCCAAACAAATTGTATAATTCTGTGAGTGACATAAGTAATGCGTTATATATAGTAAAAGGAACCTGCAATACCTCGTCCCTCGATGATCACCATAGACCGTCGTCATTAGATCGTTAATTAATAATAAATTTATTGGTAGACCGCAATGGTTAATCGAGGATATAACCAAACCGGCGGAGTACGATTGCGCGCGTTATACCTATTTAGGGGGCACGATACGATTGCGCGCGGTCCTTATCAGCGGGTACCTTTTTAAGCGTACGATTGCGCGCGCTACATTATTTTTACTTTTAAGCAACGCTGCCAAATATATAGGTCCATATATCTATAG
>VUJU01004753.1:0-16987 GCA_009835225.1 Aphis craccivora
ATTTCATATATGCTACAAATGTATATTTTAAGTTGTAGATAAATAAACGATACATAAATCCTATATTCTATTCCATAAAATTAATTTAAATGAAATTATATATATATATTTTTAAAGGTTTTTTTTTAACCTTTGTTTATTTCAAAATTTATTAGTTTTTGAAAATATTTATAGTTTTAGTGAGTGAATGGTGTGATATGTAAAATGTTATTTTACTACTTCACTCCCCTCATAAATTACTTGTCCACATTTCGATTTTTATATATCAAAATAATAGGTAGGTACTATGACAAATATTCTGCTTCAGAATAAGAAATTATATATGTTTTTTTGAATGACAACATACTGCATTTTATAAAAACATAATTATTGTTTAAATGTTGTATTTGTGACTGAAAATTATGTAAGCAAATATTTTCAAAAACGTTGATAGAATATAAAATACTCAGTGATTGTTCAATAAAAGAATCATTCAGTATATAAATATTTTATTTTATACAAAGTTATAGAACAAATTTTATATACACGATCATTGATCATAAGTTATTTTTTTTGGATATATGAGAATACAAATATTATATTTCGAATTAATATTTATAAAATACATTTTAAAACCATGTTATATAATTCTTCTGTTCATCTGTTGTGATCCTGTTATTTCTAAACGACAGGATAAATTTTAATAAAAGTAAATATTAATAGATTCTTCAAGACTTGAAAAATGGTCATAGCTTACTTATTTTAAACTATAGGATTTTAATGTTTTTATAAAATAGCTCATACATAAATTTGGTTTTGGCTCACGAAAATCTGATGTATATTTTTGTTTATTTAAATGGTTGCAATTAGTTACAGATAATATTATAGTTATAATTATTAGAAACCTATATAATACATTCAATTAAAAAACAATTAAAAGTCTTAAAACTAAATATTTATGATCATAATAATTACTTATGTGGTTTACAATTATGGCTGCTTGCTTTCTTAAATCTGAATATATTTTATATATAAATACAATATACTAACAAATACTAAATTCAACGGTATTGGATTTACTTCGACTTTTAAGCATTTGTTGAATTTGTATTCATTTTTTTTTTGCGTAGACGTAAAAAACATGTCCAGAATTAATAAGTGGAAAATCATAAAATTATTTATTGTAATTCCAGTGTTTGTATTTTATATTTAAACTGAAGTAAAACGGAAAACTATAGTTAGATAAATTATTTTTAACACGGACGAAATCGGGTAATACAAGTATAACTGTATAATGTACATTTATAATTATAGAGTTTACAATGGTATGTGTATACTGTTTAAACAAATTCTACACCTTACTTACATACAAGATGATCTTTTTAAGTATCTACACTCATTAAGTTTTATTTTTTTTTTTCATCGAAAATATATTTAAACATATTTTTCACAATTTTTTAAGATTTTACTTTTTTGAACGACAACTTAAATATTATAAGTACACCATATATGAAAAAAAAAGAATTTTAACGAGTAGTAGTTAGTTAGTTATATTATGTATTAAAAGTTTTGATGGGCAGAATAGAATGGCACAGTGGTACAGTCTGCTTCAAAATACAAAGTGTTTACTGTCATTAAAAAAAAATACACAGCTAGCTTTAAAAATAAAAATGAATAATAAAAACATTAT
Organism: Aphis craccivora; assembly: GCA_009835225.1. NCBI lineage: Eukaryota > Metazoa > Arthropoda > Insecta > Hemiptera > Aphididae > Aphis > Aphis craccivora. The sequence goes on from VUJU01004753.1 coordinate 1,670, forward strand.
TTTGCAATAATATCAAATTAGGTATATCATATTAAAAAAAGTTAACATTTCGAAGTAATGTATTTATACACTTAAATGAATCACTTATATAATCAGTTTATATACTATAAATTATAATTTATGTCTAACGTTATCATAAATGTAATGAGTTTATATATGATTATGCATAGAAGTGCATGCTGGTAGTTGTCACATAATTAAATTTTATTATATGTAGGCACGGGTATCAAATTACATCGATAATAATAATAGGTACCTAGTAAAAGTTTCATTAAAAAAAAAAATAAATAAATAAATACTGTTGTGTATAATAAATCCTGCCTATATCGAACATAAATAATACATCACCGCGGTACACGTGAGTTATGTTTGGAAAATAGGGTGTATACGTCATATATATACAATATACATATATAGTTCATTGATTTAACTTCTAACAGTGTACCCAGTTGTTAGCGACCGACAATCGTGTCGGCCAGTAGTGCGCATACCAAGTTTCTTCAGATTTGTTGAGACCGTTAACAAAAATTTCCGGAGTATCCCGAGTCCGCATGATAAAAACAACAGTGTTAACTGTGTAGAGAAAAACTATATGAGTGTTATATAAAATCACAAATTGAAGTCTTATGTGACCATCATAACTCGTAAAAAAATAATATTCGATATAATAACTGCTATTATATTTCCACTCCAATTCGTTTCGTCTACTGCATTTACGATAACAACAAATCAATCGTTTCGGAAATGTTATTTTCTCATGATTATCACAACTCCATTATGGCATAATCCGTCAAACCTCAGTGTTTAACGTATTTATGTCACACCATGGACGGTTAGGTTAAGTCACCGCAGATGGCTAAATTCGCCCGCAATTCTCCTCGGTGAATCGCCGTCACAATTCTTCCGATATTGCTACGCGGGAGGAATATTTATATATAGTGGCAGACGCGTTTTCCCCTCTGACGACGACGCTAAAGCTCTAGTTACCATGGAGACTGGATGAGCCGTTCCGCTGCCACTACCGCGGTAGCCTTTGTGAGAAACGCGACGAAAACGTTATTTGCACCCCTAATTGGTGCCGACGCAATGAATAGTTTCAACAGTATCTGTTGAGGAGACGCTAGTCGAAGCGATATCGAATTCGAATTTGAACTCTGTATAAAATATAATTAAAACAAACATTCACTTATAAACAATATTATATGTGTTGTTATTTGCAAGCGGCAGTGGTTTTTTTCACCCTTCGTTCCTCCCTACGTTTATTTGGTTACGGTTGGAATGCGTGTTCTGTGTGATTTTATACGACTTCGTCGTCTGCGGAATGCTTTTTGACTGTAAGTCTTCTGTGGGCATACACATACACTAGAGAGAGAGAGAGAGAGAGAAAGGGGGAAGAGAGAACGACACGTATGTGTTGAAACCACACAGTTGTTCTAAAATTCCCGGCAAACTAAAATATCTACTATGTATAATATTGTAATAATATGATACCTCCAAGGCTCCACAAATAATTAATCCCCCTTCTCTCTCTGTAGATATAAATACCTTTAGTGGCTGTATAGTGTGTTAGTGCGTATATTATGTTTATAGTAGGTACTCGTGCGACATAATACACGAAAACCAAATGACGCATTCGAGCGACAAAGGATCGAAATATGAAACGATAATCCTTAATCCACGTGTTAGTTTACTTACTTTCCAGCGAAATGTTACAATAAAAATCAGTCCCTAAGATTTGTTTGGTTTAACTTGTTGAAGTTTTAAACGTGGGTAGTGTGGATATCACCGCTTATTCGAATATATAATATATTTGTGTATAATATACATTGGTTAGGTTAATAATATATCTTTCAGCGATTTAGGTCTAGACTGTTGAACATTAAGCTATTCTACAAAGACTCATGTGGTAAAATAATTTTTTACCATAGAATTTGTTTTTTTATATAATATACAGTATAGTACGTTAATAGTATTGCAATTATCATAATAATCCATAAATATAATTTTAAGAAAAAAATATTTTAATTTCCAAATACATATAGGCCAGAGGTTCCCAAACTTTTTTGATTCACGGCTTCCTTAGTTATTTTCTAAATATCTAGACTCTGGGGACACCCGCCATTCTGGTTAGGAACCTTTAATATAAGAAGTGACGTTATGTTAAAATTATGTAAATAGTTTGTATTTTAAAATCCAAGTATTGAAATTATGATTTTTAAATAATATTAACAAGAGTGGACTTAAAGTGTCTATATTTTATGTACCTAATATAAATTATAATATGCATCCAAAAAACATACAAATGTGTAATTATTAAGCATGTTTGTTGTGATTGTGACAGATAATCTTAATTCCATAAATTAAAGCAATTTATAATTACCAATTAAACCACATTAATGTAACTGATTTTTCTGTATTATATTTTTAATTAAGTTTAATATCCAATAACATAAAAACTACAACGTAAGATTCAATAAAATCATAAAAGAATATACCACCATAACATTAGACGATTGAGAAAAGTCCAACAGCTGTCAAAATATTTTTTTTTCAATAATAATTACCATAACAAATGAGTACGTCGTTACCAATAGGTTTTCGCTTTATTTGTGTGTGCCAATTTTTTTGGTTTAGACCTTGCCTGCTCACTACCATCGTTATTCGTACTCATTATTCCGGTAACTACTGCAGTATGGTTAATAAAACGAAATATTTAGATCATCTGGAAGCGTACCAATTATTTTTTTACTGCCGAGGAGTAAGATTGAAAAAAATAGCAACTAGTGGTAATAAATTATTATTAAGCAGTAGACGGATAAACTGACCGTAAATAAAGGCCTGTGTGGAAATTGGCGCCTTGTCTGAAAAAATTAAAAAACAAACAGGAATAATAATAACGAAAGGTTTATCTGGCAAAGATCCATCGGATCTCCAGATCGGAATATATTTCGGTTCTCAACGTGACGCAATTTTAAATACCCTATTAAAAATTAAATTAAAACTACTTACGTATGGCGTATACTCATCGATTTTTGTTTGGCATAAAACAACAATAATTAAGACTGTTTCTTGGTCAGTTTGACTCAACGATATTGGAGTGAAATGTACCTTTATATTGTTGTCATTTAGGTTCAGCGTGAAAGAGATTTCCATTCAATTTGCTGACAAAAATAAAATACTAAAATTATTAAAGCTTTACCTATAATGTTGAACTCTAGACATTTTCAATCAAAAGAAACATTTCGTTTTAAAACTATAAAAATATTACATCATTGACTTTGTTCAAACGTATTATATGATGTTTTAATTTCAGAACAGTTAAATTATTTACTCAGTTTTCAGTTGAATACCTAATGTGTTCATTTGTTTATGAAAATATTTTGTGTTAATATAACTTCCAAAGCAGATTAAAATGTACATGTTTTTTTTTTGTGTTATTATTTTAATATGCGGATACATATCTTATATTATGTTTAATATTTAACCGAATTGTACCACTTATTAAAATATTCGTTGGTTTTAAAAATTATTATTAATTAATAATAATTAAACTTGTTTTCTTTAAAAATGCTCGTTTCACTCTAGTTTTTTTTTTTTGCGTTATACTGATTATTAAGAAAAGTACTGACAATTATTTACTTCTAACCCCCGAAGTACCAACTAGTTTAACCGTCCTACCAGAAAAGATATAATCGAATTATTTTTTCTTCTATAAAAAGTGTTTTTGGACACAAAAAAGTCGCACATCATTGTAAAATCAATACGTGTATCGCTCCGCTTAAAATCTACAGCTAGGTTCGTTTAACTTGGATTGGATTCGGTAATGGTTTAGTTTATTGCGTGTTAAAGATATTACAATTTACATAGGTTGTATTTAGGGCGAAGTACGTATGTTAAAATTTAATAGGTCTAGCGTGTTTTTAAACCTAAAATTGATATATAGTAAGGCATGTACGCGTTACGGAATAATACAATTTATTTTTTCCGAATACATTATAATATATTAGATTAAATTTTGAGTATTAATTTTATAATTATGTAGTATTTATTTTTGTGTCTGTTGACATTTTTTCTATTAGAAAAATGCTCTGATGATTTCAACTTAGATGAAGATGTTTTTGTTGCAAATTGGATCTAATTAGTATTTTTAGAAAGTCAATATTGAAAACACTTAGTTCTTTTTAAAATAATTGGGAAAAATAAAAAGCAAAATATGATTATTAAATTTGTTAAAATTTCAATATTATTATTAAAATAATTGTTTGGTAACCTTGGTTACTAAAAGTTATGTCGTCTTCACTCATAAACGTTTTTCATTGAATTACAATTTAACACATCCATTATAGTGCTTACTCAATGGCGAGGTACAATCGACTGCTATACTGTACAGTAAAGCGGTTACCTACTTTCCGTTCTTTTTATATTTTGCGATTGTCTTGAAAAATAATAGGAATTTTTCAATTTTGACATGTCAATCGAGATTTTGTACGATGTACATCGTTTATAATACAGTGACAATAGTAGCCACCCCGATACCATGTTTAATATTATCGTAGTCGGTTTGTAAGTACGTGAGTAACATACCAACGTGATATAGGTATAATAAAGTTGTATGTATTAATTTTTATTGTGCGTTTATTTTATTATTATATTTCATATAAGTCTGATGTATAAAATGTTAACTCGTTACAAATATTTAGAGAAAGTTAAATATATTATACAGTTGTTCGTTTAATTTGACATGGTGTAACAATGTTTTATAATACAAATCCGGATGGTGATAAAACAGAATACGGGGTAACAATAATTATCCAGGGGGAAGAAGAAGACGTATAATATTATAAACGTTGGCATAAACGATCAGCCAAAGAACATAAAAGCTATTATTCGTATTTAATAACTTTGACTGTGGAAAAAACGATTAAATATTATCCGAAAGGAAAATAGGCTCTTTATATACAGTTCAACGTGAAATAATTTGCAAACAAACTATATAATATTAGCTATTATAATGCAATAAAAAAAAAACATGACTGCGCATTAATGGAAAATTACGTTAATGTACCTATATAGAATTTATTGTATGTACAACGTTCTCTATAGTACAAATTCGTCTGTATTATTTTATACTACTGTGGATTATTATATATATAATTTAAAAATAAAAACGTTAATATTTTTTTTTTTTTTGTAAAATTATCGGTGTACTTAAATGATTCGTGGCCAAAAGTATTAAGTATATGTTTGAAATCGTGATCAGTTATTACATATTATAATATTAGATTTCATTAATTTATAAATGAAATATATTTATTATTTATACTATTTATAGAAATATTATGACTGAAGAAAACATAAAATGCGTATGATGTTTATTGTTTACGTTGATTTGTACGAGAAAAATTAGTTCAAAAATACTTCACAACGATCCAAATTTTTATGCAGTATTATATTATTATAATTGTATATAGTCATATCTTTCTCGGCGTGCGTATTTGTAGATATCTACGTAGACGGCTAGACAGCTATACCCAATTATTACTATTTTTGCCCTTTTTCTTCCGGAAACGGTGCATGGCCTATATTACAGACGTATAATACATCGTTGGCACTCTCGCAGATGTGTCTGTACGTACGTATATCATAATATTCGTATGTCGGCGGCCATCTCATCTCGTGCATAACGATATTTTAATAATAATTTTCAAAGGTAAATTGCACACATTTGCATAGTAATGTCACCGTGATGCGTGCGATCAATAAAACGTTGTTGTACATTGCTTCAAAGTTTTTCCTCGAACTTAAACAGGGTCTACTGCACGGATGGCTCTTGTCGAATATGATGTAAAGCATAATAATATAAGAGAATACGTAACATACGTGTTCATATAATATACGCATAATTAACATTTTTATATGATTTTTTTTTATGCTAGTCAGCGCCGTAGAACCCTTTCTGAAAAGGTACACTCATGTACTATAGTTATACTACTGTATTATTATAATAATAGCCAGAAAAACGGAAATAATCGACGATCTAGAACCTCAATTGACTAAAATCGTTGTTGATATTCACGCGATTTCGAAACTTTCACCAAACGGCGATCGTGAAACCCGCAAACGATTCCGTTTTTGATTTATACACCATAGTATTAAAATATTATATTACACGGCCATAAATAATCACATATAGCCATATAGGTATTGTGCCGATGGAAGATTATACAAGTCAAAACATTTTTTACGTATTATTATAAACAAATTACACAATAAACTCGTAGTTTTTTTATGATTACTATACGATATAATATAGGTATGCTTATCCACTGTGCACACTATACAATTTACAGTAGGTACGTAGGTAGTACAAAACAAAACAAAATAAAATAGAAAAAACCTCTTATGTTTATTTAACATACGGCCGTATAGGTATTATTCATTTGGCAGTAAAGACGAAATGAAAATGTTTTTCGACAAACGTCTATTTTCTAAAATGTACGTGCCTTGGGTTTACTATTTAAAGTATTATCTTGTCAACACGTTTGATGTCAAATATTTAATTAAAATTTTGTCTGCGTGTCATTGCGATAATTTATTATAACACTTCTAATTACACATTTAATATTCTTGAAAGTATCAGTAAGATTAAACTCAATGTTCAAATCAAGATTCGAAGAGCGTTGTGTTTGTACTTTTGTACATCATAATTTAAAATTATATACACCAAATCATCAGTGTTTTTATGATATTCATAAATACATATTTATATTATATTTATTTAGTGTATATTATATAAATATTGACTCTAATCTTATATAGTTCGTATTCAAAAATATATTATATTAATTGATTATAAACCTAACTATATGTTTTTTTTTATGAAAAATTGTGATTAAATAAGTTATAGTTCAATATTATTTATGTGCATATTAAAAGATACGTATTATAAAAATAATGTAATTACATTTTGAACTAGTAATTAATATTAATCTACATTTTGGTGCATGTTGATTGTAGAGGATTATGCATTTGTCTATCATTATTATAATTGGTACTTGTTATAATATTTTTCGTTTTTTCTTGATATTAATATTATTATACGTTGTCTACAATTTGTTTGTTGTCTTTGTCTATATTTATCCCAACTTATATTTCAAATATACATTATAATTTTCTCTAACCTATTTACTTAATAAGTAAGTTATAACAGTTATAACTTATAAGTAGTAAGTACTTATAACTGTTCTGTTATATGAGACGTTAACTTAATGTTTCGACTCTCAGTATTAAATTATAGAACATCGTTCAAACTTAACTTATGAACTTATGGCTGGGAATTGTTATAGTTGAAAAATGTAATAGTTTTCATTTACAACAAAATTAAACGTTTGTGTTTATTTTGTTAAATTATATACGTATTATTGATATTTGATAATACGATTTTACTACAGTTTTTAAAAAGATATCGCATAAAAACGATATAAAATATGTATATTATATAAAAATAATACCTATAGAATAGATGTAAATAATTTAGAATGCATGTATTACGATTTAAAGAACATTATTATTATTAGTCAACTTTTCAAACAGTAATTGGATAACCAAGTTACTATTAATTTAAAGAAAATACTTATATTTGCGTTGAACTTCTGGAGTGGTCACTCGGATTTGTGGATGTTTCACCGAAATTAAACATGACAACGATTATAAACGTAAAGCACACATTAATATATTATTATATATACCTAATATTCAAACGATATAATATATCGCAAAGTTCGCGTTGCATACATATACAATATTTGAATATTATAATATAATATTACACCATAGTATACGTATGTCGTATAGTCATGGCCCTTATAACAATAATTCATTTCATACGAATTTTGTAACACTTATGTACTATACGAAGGTTTACAGAATTCGGTAAGGGAATAAAAATACTTAGTCAAAACTTAATAGTAAAATATAATTATTTTAATTTGATTTTTATTTTCGTTTTTACAGTCACGTCACACAAACCGCATCTTGGTTACCACCAGTAGAAGCGTGGCCCAAAGATCCTGGTGCCAAATCTTTGCCGTACGGCTGGGAACAAGCGCTAGACGGCGATGGAAGACCTTATTTTATCAAGTGAGCATTACAACCCACGTACTTTATTATTATAACGAAACATTTGTCCGTTGTTGGCCAAAGTTCCCGACTAGAATAATAATATATTTGTTAGGTAGGGATATATAGCTCCGGAAGTCCGTACTATAAACGAAAAAGGTGATCCAATCGCAAACCCATCAAATGAACAAATGTAAACAATACTCATAAGAGCAAAAAAATATTACCTTTTTTAACAACCCGCGAGCGTAAAAATAAATAACAGTTGACCTGTTATTACAAGCATGATAGGTAACAAGTGTGAAACCAACCCTTTTCATTGGATAGGAGTTACACTCTATTGGTTAATATCAGACTTTTACTCACTTGACCCTTCAAATATAAAATATTGTAATTGAGTCCCAGACTCCAAGTCTGTATTCTCCTTTTCAATTTAGTACAGACTGATGTGGGCAGCGAATATCACGTTTCGTGCACGGTGAAGTTAATCATAAAATTTGTTTTGAAATAATACATCGAGCGATTAAAATAAAGAAAAATTTATAAGAATTATTGGTAACCCGATTCCTAAAAAAATTTGTTTAGCTGGTTTTACGGTCTTTATAGTTACTGAACCGAATAAACCGAAACCTACAGCGTCTTTTTAATGACCGATATATATAAAAATAAAATCCTTGAGTCTACTATACCGCCGTTTATGCCTACTGTATAGTGTATAGTGATTGTCTCCGTCTGTTTGAAGCGTATATAAAATAATATACACATTATACATATTAAACTAAACGAAAACACATCGACAATAATAAACTGCAACCAATCTGCTACAGCGTTCATGAATATTATGAGTAGGTCGTTTGAACGGTTCGATAATAATTAGTGACCGGAATTCATCTTTCACCGAAAAATCGATAGTGTAATTTTTTTTTTATTATTCTTATACCTATTTATATTATCATTACAATTACAATATAAAATAAAAATCGTTACGGAATAATTGTTACGCATCGAACGCGTTAACTTTATGTATAAACTATATAAATATCGTCGAGAACAATGTATACGCTTTACTCGATATATGATTATTATTTATCATCATATTATATTATAATATGTAGATATATAGGGTATCGCTGTCCTAAATTATTACGAGGTCGTGCCCTAATAAAATCAATAAAAAGTACACGTATAAAAAAAAACAATTTTTCAACGACAAAAAATAGTAACGATCATATAGTATTTTAATTTTTTTTTTATATAAATAATCATATCTTATTAGGTTTTTTTACTGATTGTACATTGTATATGTTATTCGTGGTACTATAGTAGTATAGTATTATTGTTAAAATATTTATTATACATAATATGACAATTAAATCTAAAGTTTTAACCTACATAATATGGGTATTACTTAATAATTCCATTCATAATGTAAAATTTTAAAATTTGAATAATAACGACAATATATAAAAAAAATGTATTGCTTATAGATAATTCGTTAAAAATTATGTTGTACCAATAATAATATAATAATAGATAATCATGTTCGAATGTATATGATACTACCAAAAAAAAATAAATGATAAATATTAGAATTTTGTGATTATTATCATATAATTTTTTCATAAACATATGATCTATTCTTCTAATATTTATTTATTCATCTTTTTTATGTAGGTATAATATTATATATAAATAGGCATGTAATTATATTTAATTTTAAATTTGAATTATAATTTTTAATGTTTTTTTTAAACTATGTTTTCTTTAGAACTACCTATATAAGTTTAAAATATTTTAAAATAAAAAAATTTAAATATTATTTAATAATAAAATTATTTTAATGTTTGAAAAAAATTATTAAATTTTACAAAAACTAGATACCGTACATATTGACTAATTTTCAAAGTGAATATGAAAAATTTACCATTAATACCACGCAATGGTTGATAGACAGAGGAAATATTTGTGAACATTAACACATTTGTCTTACCAATATTCAGGTCAGGTGGTGTTTGCGGAGGTGTTTATTCGTTAAGTCGATACATCACGTTCTAAATATTCATACCCGACGGTCCGACATGTATCCCAACGTTAATTGATATAAATCTGCAAAGATTTATAAATTCAGCCAGTAATAATAAATTTAATTTTCAGAAGTATAAATAGATACTTGGGTCTATACGGGTGAGTTTCCTTGTTCTATTTATTCCGGGGGATTGTAAAATATTTTGCCTAATATACTAGAACTATTTTAGAATGGGCGTATAATAATATGATGTTCTTAAAATCATAATATCGCGGAACCATTATTTAATTATGACTAAAATTTCGTATTGAATGTATACACATAAATCATATTCAAATGATTACCGTACATTTCTTGAAAAACTCGAGATTGAAAACTCCGTGTAACGAAATAAAATACGTGATTTATGGGATATCTATACGTGCAGAATTCATGTTATTATCGTTACACTATATTATACACTTGTAATCGTTTTCCAGATATCTTGTGTAATCCGTTTAAAAGCCAATTCAATCGAAGGTATGAAATTGTTTTAATGTAATTGTCCGAGTGATGGACTAATAGAAATAACAGTAAACATAGCACTATATTATAGTATTAACAACAACTGTTCATTTAGTCGTTTCCTTTCAACCATATGTTGTAATGTTCCCAATACCGTGATGTCGTTGAATTGTCTATCTAACGCGCCTTCTTTGCGTGCACATCCATAATATAATATTAATATTTTTATTGTGTTTACACGTTATGTACTAATATAGTTTAACATATCATAACAAAAAATGCGTGCGCGTGTTTTTCTATAACTAAATGTGTATTTGTATTATACTTATTAATTAGATACCATGAGCGAGAATTTTCTACCAAACTGATACTTAATAATTCATGTACGTATTATGAGTACTAATATGTAGGGTCACGTGACAAAAATAGTAAATAACTTATAACGTGTTTTTCCCCCTACTATTATAGATATTATGTTACAATTATTTATTATTTAAGTGATTTTAAAAGATTTCTTGTCATCCGCCTTTAAACGTATGTTTGAAAAATAGTTAACAGTCGCATAATTACAATCTACAATTCGTATAAAACGAGTTTTTAATGAACTCTTATATCACAATATGTATTTTGAGATTTTTTCACTGAAGTCATTAAGTATATTAAATGCGGAGGTGACACCATTTGATTTTTATTATTTTTTGTTCTCTGTTCATTTAACCATTATAAATATTTCTCTAAAAATGTTATACTTTTTGTACCTAGTAAAGCATATTATTATAAAGAGAATGTTAAGTAATGTGAAAAAAAATAGTAAACAACAAACTGTGGGGAGTAAAGGAGTTGAAAGGATCTAATATTCTCTTTCATTCATTAGTTTTTGTCTACATTTAGTCGTTGAAGTCTGTTTTAATTGAACTCAGTTTGTGGATTCTCGTGAAATCGCTTATGAATTCAGATGCAATTAAAATTGCATAATTTGAGACACGTAATGTAAAATTAACCTATATAATATGTATAATGTATATAGTATGAAATACAAACAATAAAGCATAATAATATTTTGCCCTCGTACTGTTGAATGGATTAAAGTGCTATTTACTCTTCAAAGGTCAAAGTAATTTTTTTACTTGACGAGTTTACTGGCATATAGCATCCATTCTCTTCAGATAATATTTATACAAAATATTAATACAATAATTATACTGTTATCGAATCATATTTTTATTTCGAGCCAGAGGTAATATTATTCTGAATGATAATAACAATCGGATATAAAGTTAATATATTATGCTAAATCGTAAACAATATATATATTATATGGTAGTTTTATATACCTATAAATATAGCTATTTGAGTACATATTGTATTGCTATGTTGCTATGTTTAAGACTAATTATTTTAAAGTATTATGAATGTATAGTTATGTACAATATATTATATAGTTAATATTTTAACGAGTAACGACTACGTTCTATAAGGAAATTATTAGTCTCTTAAACTATTGTAAATAACTACGCTAAAACATATTATATATAATAATGTATTAAATGATTTTTTTTTTACCGGTAAAACATACATACATTTTATTTATTAGCGTTTTAAGTGAAATAACCCGTTATATGTTTAATGTTTCTTGTCCACATTGTTGAACAAGCACAATACTGCATTTTGTACAAACGCGAAACAATAACCCTGAACTATCTCATAATATTATAATATATAATATATCCACGGCGCTTGTTTACTTAAACGTTGCAAAGTAATGTATTATTCAACATTTACATAAACAAGATATTGAAACAAATTAGAATTTCTAATCATAATAATATAGTGATATTGCAAACTGATCAATAGCCACCATAGAAATACAGAAAACTGCGAAAATGTTGAAACCATTATATTCACCGGGCTATACCAACTATAAGTTCTGGCATATTTTATAAAGTCTTTGAAATGTAGACAAAGCTCGTTTAGCAATAATGTGCTTAAGGTACATTAAATTAGGTCCATTTCCGTGCATGCGCGATGCGCCTACGTACGCGTTATATATAAATAATTGTGTAACTTATAGACAATGCATTATGTAATAGTGTACCTACATTTAAGTTCAAAACAAATCCTTTATAATACTACGGCTTGTGTTATAGCTTATAGGTAGCGTAAAAATCGTTGTATATTTTAATGCGCTATTACTTTTATTCAATTTATTACATCACTATACTTGAATCTTTATATTCATGATTTTATTTAAGCATTTAAAATTTAAAAAAGGTCTCACCGAAAATATCGTAGTGAATCATGATTCGCTCGTGCTTACACTGCTCTCAGCACGCTCCACATTATCTTTAATTGCTTTCAACTACACCAGTGATCAAATGTTTTAAACATTTTATTTATTTATTTATATAATTTCTACAGTCGTCAGCATTTTTTAAATATATTGCATAATATATATAATATATGTTTGAAACATTATAATGTTCGTATGGTAGACGTGTTATGAAAATGACATATAATTTTATTTTTATCTTTTTTCAAATCTAATGCTTCAATGACAGGTCAATTTTATTTTACTGTTGTATAAAAAAAAACAACAAACCGGTATTGATTATATATAACGGGTGCTATACAATATGTATATTGCCCGTATGATGTACATTGCACATGACGTTATGAGCTGGTATACCACTCACCAGACAACAAATCTTGTGTGTATATTGGATAGTATGTTTTGTACTCGTGTAGAAAACTGCTATTATATATATTATACATATATAGGTAGATACATCAATGAATCAATTAGTTGCACTAAAATTTCTATTTCTTATATTATACACATTTAGAGCTTTATTTTATAGACAATGTGTCCTGATTGAATTAATTAACTTTTCATAATAACTAAACCTATTGAGAAATAAAAATATACATAATATTATATACATTTATACAATATATATTATTAAATATTTTTATCGTTCAATGTTTTTATTATAATTTGTATTTATAATACTCGTCTGTATATTAAACTGACGCTAGGGATCGATGGCCAATAAGCTGCCTGCCTCCCTTTTCCGCTTTATTTTAACTTAACTATATATGATAAAAACGAAAAAATTAAATATTTTGTTCAGAGGAAGGGATATATAATATAAGCCAACAAAAAAATAAAAATAATAATCGATTACACGACTGTCAAAGGATTGCAAGAAATTTTTAATGAATTTATTAAATGTCAATGAGCATAATGTAGAATTAAATATGATACATTTTAATTTAGTTTTTTTTATTAGGGTGACTGTAGGAAAGTTAGATCCTAAGAAGTTCACTGGCATAATTTCATTTTAGTTCATTATGATTTTTAAAATTGCGACAAAAGTGGTACTATGTGTATTTTTAATAAAAAATATATAGTTTTTTATTCATATGTACTTTAAGCTCTTGATTCGTAACCACGCATGATATGTGTATAATAGAGGTCATCATATAATAGGAAGTGAAGCACCTTTCCTATGTTACATTAAATTGTGCATAAAAGTTTTTTTTTTCTAATTCACAATAATAACATTATTATTTTGTTGAACTATTTTATATTTGATTTTATTAGCATCTTTAACAAATACATACATTGTGTATAATAATGATATTTTATCTCACTGAGTAAAATTTCGTAGGTATATATTTTACCTCTCCAAGGGTAAAATTTCACAAGCGATTATTTACTTGGGGTAAAATTTCACTAGCGATTATTTACCCCAAGTAAAATTTCGCTAGGCATATTTTACCCTGGTAAATTTTCACAGGTGATATTTTCACAAGTGAATATTTACCCCAGGGTAAAAATCCACTAGATTTAATAAATTAGATATTCGATTTAAAATGATATTAAGTATTTATAATGTGTTTGAATTCTTCATTTTACATTCATGAAGATTGACACAATATTAACATATTAACAACTTATATAGGTAGGCAATACATAAATCTTTTACTTAAACTTAACTCAATAAATTAAAATTGTAATAATTTATAAATTTCTTTTAAAAGACAACTTTCAAACCTACTCTAACTTATAGTAGTAACCTACAGTACTAGTTAGTAGTACGTATATAATTTTCTAATTTCTTTCTAAAAATTTGATTTTTCATTTGTGGTCTTAATATTTGATGGATATATGTTATATGTAATAAGTATGAATGCACTGATTGTAAATTTAATGCATTATATGCGATGTTGACGACCGATTATTTTGAGTATTGTTTTTTTTTTTTTGGGGGGGGTCTTGATCATTTCTGATACCTTTTGATTATTAATTGGTTCTTTTTCTTCTGACAAAATTTTTTATTTTTGTTTTTCAACAACCTCCCATGGACTAAACATACTAAAATACAATCCACAATGAATTATATATGCTAAATACAATAATTCTATCTTTATAGCCTAGGGAAAAAAATAAAAGTTTATTATGTTATAGTTTATTATATATTATGTTAAGACTCTTCACTTAATAGTAGGTCGAATTTGAGATTTTATTTAGAAAAATTATACAAAATTTAAGAGTAACAGAGCTCTGACAAATTAAATAACAATTTAGTAATCTAAATCTTTTTATGTTTTGTTTCTGTTAAATATGTAGACACGTAGGTACTCTACATTAACAGTAAATATGCAAT
>VUJU01004754.1:0-16981 GCA_009835225.1 Aphis craccivora
TTTTTTTATGTGGTTACTTATATTTGTAACACAAAAATATTAGTTTGTTAAAATTAAGTTAAAGCGAGGACGCTTTAAACGTCAGGATAGACGAGTGTTATCTAATAAATTATATGATATGGTTTTGTTGGTATTACTGGCAGTGTAGACCTGACACCGGACTATGTTTTCAGTTAGTCTACACGGCCAGCAGTATCCTTTTAGGTAAAAAGAAGGTTAGTACCTTACGTTTGTATTAAAAATTGTGTCAATTATTATTATTCTGAATGTTTGTTGAACTTAATAATTAATATATATATACGCTAAGTGAAAAACGTTTTTTTTGTCAGTAATTTGAGTTTAATTTATTTATCAACATAAGTTTTAACACATATAATAGGTATTTATAATATTATATATATATTTTACTACATTAGTTTTAAGTAGACATAAGCTACAATTAAATCATTTTTTATTATTGTATTTTAATATTGATAGCAATAGCTATTGTGGCGCAACTAGGGCCATATAATATATGAAAATAAGAAAAACATAAAACTAAAAATAAGGCTGTTGAAAGCGGGTTGATTTTTGGTCGTTTTTTCTTGAATTTAGACCAATAAACGAAAGAAAAATTTACCCAGTAAAAAAAGTACGATTTTAATTTTGAAAACATATTTGAATTTCTTATTCTCTTTTCTAGGTTTTATAGGAAATGGATTTTCGATTTTTTTTTTCTTTTAGTAACACTAAATTAAGGTGAATTTAAAAAAAAAATTATGTATAAATATAATTCATTTGTTGTTATAGTAATTAAATAATAAAAAAATCGAAAATCCATTTCCTACAAAACTTAGAAAAAAGAATAAGGAATTTAATTAGGTATGTTTTTAAAAGTAAATCGGACTTTTGGTACTGGGTGAATTTTTTTTCACTTTTTGGAATTTTCACGTGAATATTTTTTTATCGCAAAATTATGTGACATGTAATTATGCGTATGTACGTTACTGATTTCCAATAATCTTAGCCAGCAATCTATCCTTAAATACCTATAGCGTTCGCAGAACTCACGCACACTAATGAATAATGATCAGTCACAACACACACAGTTACACGTCTTGTCTTAACTCACGAAGAATATCGAATATTGCCTAAATATAACCCCTTAAAATTGGTTCGCTTTCAACAGCCTTTTTTTATATTTTAGATGTATAAAAATATAAAATAACCATATTATAAATTATGAAAATAGGATAATATACGGTGCCCGTGCCCCTAAATTCGTGGTTGTGTAGACTGAAGCCTACACTGCTTAGTGCTTACGCCTTAATCCGGGCCTGGTCCGGGGGGAAATTGTCCGCCATTCGGCTATGATATAGGTATTAATTTAAGATAAAATTAATAATTGTTTTCGTAAGAGAATAATCTTTATTTGAAAGATTCTCTACAATATCAAAATGATCTACTCCATTTATTCTTTCTTCTATTACTTCTAAACCAAGTTTGTCCAGTAACTATAAAACATAAAAAAATTTATAGATATAAATATATAATATTAATATAGGTACGTATATATTACTTGTG
Organism: Aphis craccivora; assembly: GCA_009835225.1. Taxonomy (NCBI): domain Eukaryota; kingdom Metazoa; phylum Arthropoda; class Insecta; order Hemiptera; family Aphididae; genus Aphis; species Aphis craccivora. The sequence goes on from VUJU01004754.1 coordinate 1,564, forward strand.
TAATTGTGTTTACTTGGTAATGGACATACCTACAGTATCATACACTTTATAGTTTATACTGATTAATTAATTTTAATAGTGTATTAAAAGCTCAAAAATTGTTGGGTTAGTTTTTTTAAATAGGTAGGTACCTAGTAAAAATATTCATGTACCTATTAATCTTTAAATTAGTATACTAATACTATTAATACCCATTATTTAAATAATTACCTAAATAGGTACCAATGGTACCATGTATAGTCGTTAATTGTTATAACTTATAATTACGTACCTAATGTCATCTGGTTAACTTGAAATATTTTTTTTTTCATTTATATTCCTAGTATAACTACCTATATAAGTACTAAAGTACCTATACTATATTATATAATATATTATGTATGCTTAATGTATTATAATTTTAACAGTACTATCAAGTTATAAAAAAATATGTACTTAGGGTTTTGAAGAGTAAAATAAAATAACTAACTTTGGCAAACTGTTTTGATTGAAAATGGAAAGCTGGAGAATCATTTTCTGCGTAAACTACAAGAAATTTTACACAAATTTGTGTCATAATATGTGTAAAATCAAGTCCATGTAGATTATTCAGTGGACTTAGTTGTAGACAAGTTTTCCTGAAAACAAATATATTTTTTAAGCATGATTTTATACTTACAAAAAATTGATTATTAATTGTATAAAGGATACCTATTATGTTTTAGGATAGCCACAGCACCTAAGTGCTGGATTAATGTATAGGTACTTTAAGAATAATTAATAATACAATAAGAACATTTTTCTTTCAAATAATCTCTATTTAATGTAAAAATAAACTTGTAAAAATTCACTTTATTACAGGTAATTTATAATAATATTAAAATTAAAATTATTTATTTTGTTAAAGTAAATTAGATATTATAATAATCTTTTAAATTAAAAATTAATTCACCAATAGGATTACAATAATTAGGTAGGTACTTATGTATAGTAGGTACCTACTTGTTCAATGTCAGTGCTTTATTAATAGAGGTCTCCAATAATGGATTAAGATCATATACACCGCTGATGAGTATAAATCCCTTAACACCAAAACTTTCAATTAATTCAGGATGTATCATAGATGCAGCTAAATGAGCACCTGCTGAATGTCCTCCCAACCAAATATTTCTGGTTGCAAAAAATAATGTAGGTTCATTATACAGTATACACTATACACAATTATATCATTATATTGAATCAATTAATATCTAATTTTAATTATTATTACTTATTACTTATTAGTAATTACTAATTAATATCAATAATTATAGTCAAGCATATGTCAAATATTTAAATAATTACTGAATTGCATATAATTTTAAATGCAAATTAGGTAGTGTAATTATATTATTAGATTAGCTTACTTGTATTTTAAACAATCCTTTAAATATGATAGCAGTTGATGGATTTCTTCAACTATATTACACAGAGTAACTAAAATAAAATATATTTTTCAGGTATATTAGATAGTAGCTGATTTTTAGATTCTGAGTTGAATGATGTGATTTTACAATTAAGTGTTTTATATTATGCGTAATCACATTTTGAAGCAGTAAAAATAAAAAAGCTTTGATTTTATACTTTGAAGGTGATTAATTGGCAAATTGAATATCTATGTAGTTGGTACTTTAGGGAGAAAGGAACAAAAGTAAAAACTCGCAGTATTTTTCAAAATAACAAACAAAAACAAAATATAAAAAATTGAAGAAAAACAAAATTGTTTAAGTAAGACCAGTTTTCTACAAATCCAAAATATTCATATTTTAATTTACTACATGAGATTTTTTTTTAAATAGCTATTTTAGTTCTTGTGCTATTTATTGATATTTTAAATTACCAAAATTATTTAGTAATTTTTCAATTTTTGTTTTTACTTGAAAATTTAATATAGGTAATTTTCTTCATAAGAAGTTTTTACTTCTTACTGAAATCTAAAAAATAATATTGAATCTAAAAAAATTTTTGTATACATCACTTTTTTATAGGCTTATGAAGTTCAATTTTGGATAAAATTAGGTAGATAAATTTTATTGAAACATGGGATTCTAGTAATTTTATTGAAATTCAAAAATATTATTTATGGGGACTTAATAACTTTTGCATATATTATAATATTCAATACTGACATCTAAAAATATTTAGATTAATTAATTTTAAGCTGTTACCTATTTTTATACAAAAAATCTATTCATAATATTCTAAAGTACCTAAGTCAGAATTGACTTATCCATTACGTATACTAACAGCTAACTATCAGTGACAAGGTACTCTTAAACCTTACTAGACCTAGTAGAGTAGTTATCTACTTGTTCATTATTATTATTTTTTAATTCTAACATAAATGAGATGAGAGGACAATAATATGTACCTTTTGGTGCAAGATCATAGCCAGGAATAACTACTCGAATTCCAGCATTTACTAATGGTTCTACACAGTAGGCAGAAATGTCTTTGTTTAAGTCTTGCCAATACCCTCCATGAATATAAACAAAAGTATGATCCAAAGAAGTCAGTTCATTTTCATAAACATCTAATAGCTGTTGATCACCTGGTCCATATCTAATATTTGCTGTTACACGATAACTAGATTTCTTAATTTGTTCACTAACTAAAAATATTTATGTTAAGTTTTATAAACATCTGTTTTTACAAAAATATATTTGTTCATTAGAACTTAATAATTTAACTTACTAAACTGAACTATTTCAATATGTTTATTGACCACCATATCTGGATGCATTCGTTTACACCATAAGCTTGGTGAGTATAGTACTTCATTACTTTTAGTCTAGCAATAAAAATAAAATAAAATAAAATATAATACATTATATATTTGTAAATTATATTATAAAGTAAATTAAAAGTACTTTTCCTTCCATTTTGTTTTAGATTCTTAATTTTTTATTATAATTATTCCAAAGTAAAAATTAATGTTTTATGTTCACTACCTAGTTAATACTGTTACATAATGTATATTGTTTACCAGTGCATAATGTAACACTATTGCACATTACTTTTTTAGGTACATGGTAAATAATTTTAGAAAAATTATATATCATGAAGATAATATCAATTACTAGTTATAAGGTTTCAGTAATATAATACTCAAATATAAAATACAAATATTTGTTCATACATAATATATTATATAATCAATTAAATATTTTTATAATTTATTATAAAAACAATCAAATTCATTTAATTAGAGAGCAAATAAATATTTTGAAATGCAATGAAACAAATCAACAATTTTACCTTCAAAGGTGACCATGTCAATAATATAATGTCAGTTATCAATTTATCATTATAACATTTAAAATTGTAATTAAACCTATAAACACTATAATAATTTAATAATAATTAGTTCATTATTAAAAAAAAACATCAAGAAATATTTTTACTGTAAGTAATACTTTTACTAGTTTTGCTACAGGTACATATATTTAACAACTCATTTACAAGCAACATTAAATGTATTAACTACAACTATTCTCTAATAATTGTATATTTTAACAGTCTCATTTTTTTCACATATAAGTTGTTCATATCAAACATAAATATTTAATTTTAAACTAATTGTAAAAATATATATAATATGTATAATGTAAGGTTTTCATTAAAAATATATTATTATTTATCTACAACATTTGGAAATTATTTTACATGTATTTAATATACATCTAAAAATTTATTAAGATAAAATCTTAAACCTTCAATACTTTCATCTCGACATGACTTCCCATGTTTTTCAGAAGATAACAAATACTCTTTAGCTAATACAACTGGTACTCCAATTAACGTTGACAGTTCTTGAGCACTTAATGATCCATTTGTTTGCAATGCTTCGACAGTTTTTTTCAATACAATAGATTCATCACATAAAGATGTTTGTAAAGCTAATACTCCACTGTCAAATTTTCTTAGTTTTACAGGCGATGATTGATCAGTATTCATCATATAACATGCATGCATCAAATCTTCAGGTGATAAAAGATCTAATCCTCTAGCCCTATTTACCCGACAATAAACTTCTGTAAGAGCCATTGTACCTCCAACTTCGTCTAATGAAACTTGAATAACTTTGATTATTTCTTTACATAGTGTGGCATAATATGTATTTGAATCAGTGAATGATGATCTAGTAACTGGGTCATCAACACCAAGACCTAAAAGGTAAGACTTGAAACGCACTGTTTCATCATCACTAATAGCCCCTTGTTTTTCTTTAATTTTTTCAGAAATATTTTTACTTAATGTTACCATATCTTTAGCTGTAATCATAAGTCTGTCTAAGTCTTTAAAAGCGTCTGTTATACTAATATCAGATGCTTTTTGTTTTTCATAAATATTTTTTTCAATCCCTCCAATTCCTGTTCGAATTTGACGGGTAGTCTTGTTAACGGACCACTTTTTTTCGCCTATAGTCTTCTGAAATAAATCAAAAAATCCATCAGGAATTTTGTCCTTAAAATCAAGTTTGATGTACTCGCCTTTGGCACAAGAAACAGGGCCTGGATTTTCATTATCAGAGGGTAGTAAATGAACAAGGATAGTTTTAGTTTTTGAACCAAATAATGTTTCAGTAACTGTAGATTCAATGTATACTATATACCGAAGCTGTAAAGACAACCCCGCATCTCCAGACATCCAGAATAGACGAGTAGGGGTTAAGATGATATTACCACGATGAAATGATGTTTTGTAATTACCATCGTACAAAGTAACATTGTTGTGACGGCATAATACGGTGTCGGCTGGATCAGGCTTAGCATATTCGAATCGGTCCATATTATATATAAATCAAATAACTCCGAACATATAATTTAAAAAAGAACCAATGTAAATAAGATTATATTTATATTATATTTTTACGAACGAATTATAAAACACTTAACACAATAATTTTATCCTTTAAATTAATTTTAATTCATATTTTACACTGGTTAATGTTCATGTACAGTTCACAGTTCTAAACGAGTCGATCGATTCTTATTTTATTTTTATTTTTGAAACAATAATGAGTAATTCTGCGAATGACATGATCTTATCATCTGATATCAATATATTTTATCAAACAAAAAACTGAGTAACGTAAATATTACGAATTATGATAAGACCGATAAGCTGATCTCCCATACAGATTACAGACACAGAATATAAATAAATAATTATTCTATGATACAGTCGTCATACAAATTTTAGACAAACTACAAACGGTTACAAGACTATATATGATTTTAATCAGTTAATTCTTTTTTAAGTCTATTCTATGAACATTAGATTGTAGATCTATTAACTATAAAAATACTCATACTTTGGTTTAAAATAACTTTTATAGCGGACTTATACGGTATACATGTACAAATTAATATAGTTGTTAAGTAGAGATTGACATAAATAAACATATAAATGCCTATATAATAATTATAAACATAATATAGAACTTTAAACTTATTTCATAGTTTCATACAGAATGGGATTGATGACAGTTTTGAAGAAAATGAAGCAGAAGGAAAAAGAGATGAGAATCTTAATTTTGTATCCTTTTTAAAAAGTATGTGTATTATTAAAATTATTTATCATTACTATTTTCGCTAGTGTAATTGAATTAACCACCAAATTTACTAATTTATCAAATGTTCTTATTACAATATAGTTATTATAGGTAATAAATAATGTGTGAAAACTTTCCAAGTTTATTTATTTATAAATTATAATTTATACCAATTAGATGGGTAGTATTAATTATAAATGTTATTAACAATATAGTATTTAAAAATTAAATAGGAATTGTTTATTTATCTTAATATCCTTACTAAATCAGAGGTTTGGATAATGCTGGAAAAACAACTATATTAAAAAAATACAATGGAGAGCCAACTAATACAATTGAACCAACTTTGGGTTTTAACATTAAAACATTAGATCATAAAAGGTAACTAATCAAATAATTAATATTATGCATTAAATTCTTAAGTCTATACTTCTGGATACATTGAAATGTTGATATATTTTTCATAGTATTCACTAAATAATAAATTCCAATAAGTAATAAGATAAATTGTACTTTTACTTTTTTTCTATCATCTTAATTATCACATTTTTTTTCAGTTATAAACTAAATGTATGGGATGTTGGTGGTCAAAAGTCATTGCGATCATATTGGCGTAATTATTTTGAAAGTACTGATGGTCTTATATGGGTTGTTGACAGTGCTGACAAAAGAAGACTGGGTGATTGTACTAATGAATTGCATAGTTTAATTGAAGAAGAGGTATTTTAAAATATAATCAATGGGGAGGAACATGGATTTGGGGATTTTGATGATTTTGTAAAATATCAAAAAAACAATAATTCAACGTAATGGATTAGGTTCCAAAATTTTTTGTCTTCCTTCCCATATATGAAACATAGTAAAAACTACCCATTTGTCTTCCTTCTAAATGGTTAATGTAGTAAAGCAATAAATATTATAGTAACGGCTTTTAAACCAGTGTGAAGTGCACGTTAGGCCATTTTTTTTTTCAATTTAATTTTGATTATTTATCTTCCAATCTCAAGTTTTGAAATCGAATTTAATATTATTTGTAGAATTTTCATTTGTTCTATGCTAAATTAGTAGTTTTTACTATCTTGCGTGTATGAAAAGCAGAGACATCGAATATTGATACTTAAATCTGCCAAATATCTTAATTAATTATAATATAAAGACTATAATATATTTTCAAAAACATCTTAATAAATGCCATCCTAATATTTTCATGTTTACCATCGATAACTATGTTTAAATATGAATGAATTATTGATGTATCAGAGTTATGTACAATATATTTTCAGAGATTGGCTGGAGCTACATTATTGATATTTGCTAATAAACAAGATTTACCAGGTGCATTATCATCAGAAGAAATAAAAGAGGTATATTTTAAAAATATAATTCAAAATTATTTTTAAAAAAAACATATTTTCTATAGTACATTTAAAATAAATAATCAATTTATATATTATATTTTAATATTGAAATTTAGGTGTTACAATTAGATCGAATTAAAACTCATCATTGGAAAATAATACATTGTAGTGCATATACTGGGGAAAACTTGTTGGAAGGTATAAATTGGATGGTTAGCGATATCTCTGCTAGAATATTTACACTAGACTAAAAATGTTTTAAAAATTAAAATTAAATACTTTTTATGTACACGAAATTGAGTTTTAACATTTCTTTATCAAGTGTTAGTATTATTTTTATTACTTATAAAATAATCGTACATAATTATAATATATGAATTAATAATTAATATGCATAATATTATAATGAATATTATTTTAAATCTTAATTTTGTCCTTTACAAAGTAATGTACTAATTTTATAGTGAGCTTATCGTATTTTTATTACATTATTAATATTTATATTTTCATACTTGTTGTTAAGCCTGTTGTGTTTACCTAACATTTGAGCTCAAATTATAAATTGTGATGTATTTTATTTAATGTTTTTATAAATTATGAATGAATTAAATAATATGATGATTTATGATATAATAAAACTACTATCTAATAATATAATATAGTTTTTTTTTATAATTATAATAAATGTAAGAAAAATAATATAATGTGGAAATTTATATATTCTTTTGATTTTTTTTAATAATATATTTTTTTAAATATTTGTATAATAGTGTGTATTTATATTATCCTGTGCAGTGTACACAGTATACAGACATACAGTTTAATTTTTAAATTTGGTTAGACAAGACACGCCATAAGAAAATAAAGATGTATTTATTAGTAATAGTATTATAGTAATTAATAATTATTTATTTATTAGCTAACAGTTGTTGAGAGAAAAAAAACTAAAGAATACTTTATCAAAGTTTACTCATAACCTATTTGAAATTTGTATTATTCCGATTTTCTCATGATGAGAAAACAAATCTTAATATCAGATTTAAAGGTACTTTAAATTTATGCTATTGTGGCGAAAATCTAGAATAACATATTTCTGTATATTTAGTTGCATCTAAAATGCCTTATAAACAATTCTATTATAAACTATAATATTATTTCCTGTACAATGTAAATTATTGGGATACTTGAGTTATGATTTAAGACGTTTGTGTACTTATACATTGAAAAACAACAAAACGTCAAAACATAGAACTTAAAATGAAGGAATTGTCATTAATATTGTCACTTCTACATAGGATACATAATTTTAAATTACATTTTATCATTAAATTTGTAATCTTTACATTATTATATCATTATTTATCAAAACAATATTGGTTTCAATTATAATGTTCAGTAAAAGACAAAATTTTAACATAAATCATTAAGTACTAGGATAATTGTCCGTCAAAAATACTTGATTGGAACAACAGGATTATGTTTTATCGATATTCAAAACTGGCAACGCATAATATTTTATTCTAAACAATTTAATAATTATGAAAAAAATGGGAATTTGAAGTCTTTCTAGATAGGAGAAAAAAATTAAAAGCTTTAAGTTCTTTTATAACATAAGGACCAAATAATCTTCAGTTTATTTTGAACAGTGTCGGCGCGACCGGAGAAGCGAGTAGAGCCCTTATTACATGGCCCAGCGTGGGGTCCCGCGACACCTGAAATTCTTTTTTTAGATTACTTAGTTTTGTACAACCTAGTCAAACCACACTAACTAATAATAAATAATAATGTATTACGAATAAGAATTCATGAAATTTTCAGCATAAACATTTTTATATTATACGTCAGGGACGGCCAACATGAACGTGTTCGCGAGTCATAAATGGACAAATACGATTATGCCAAGAGCCATACATTTTGGCCCAAAATGTTTGTAAATAAATTTTACATAATTTGATAAATTTTAATAAACACTTACCAATAAATTAAAATTTATAAGAATAGTACATAAATTTTGATTTTATAAATATTTTATAAAGGTAATATATAATATATGTTTTATGTATAAAAAAAAAATACTATAAGACAACCATTTAACATAAATTTGTAGTATATTTTGACTGGGGGCCTTGCAAATCCTGTAGCAGCCGAAACAAATCTTGAAGGAAGATTAATAATATTGGAATATTTCACTGAAATTATATTTTATTCCATCGTAATAAAAATCTCTTGTATTTGTAATTGTATTTATTTACTTATTCTCATAGCTAAAGTGTATTTTATTAGGAGAGGTCTGTAATGAGCTCAGCTCATCTACAATCTATTGTTGACCTTTAGTCCTTTAAACTTGTTAGTTGTTTACGACTTATGTCCTATTTAAAATATTTATTGACAAAGAATCGATTATTAAGAAATCTTAACACATACAGGGACACAGGGTGCTCAAGATTATGGTTATTGATTCACCTAGCATACTCATCCTCGTTCGTTCTAATCGTTCTATTTCTTCTTCAATATTATAGATATCAATATCTGTATCAGTGATGAGCCGATTAATGTTTTTAAGGCAATTGCCCCAGCCTCTGCTGCCTCAAATTTAAAATGAGTGGATGTATGGTAAATGTTAAAAATATAACTGTTATTTTTTTGGAACCGCGGACATTTTTCCCCGATATATTTTTCGTGATATTAAGTGATTATATCTGTGTAACCTCAAACACACAACCACAAAATAAAACAACTAATAACCAATTCTACAATGATAACTGTCTCCCAATGTTGATAAATAAAATAACAAATGATAATAACAAGTACATTTTTTAATTTCTTTTTATTTGCTAATCATTAAATTAATTAAAAGTAATTGACATGGGTCATGCCTATTATATTTAGTGGTTTTTAAACCGATAAAATATTATTAAGTGCTGGCTGTTATACGGCGAGTTCTCGGAATTGTAAATGTATATATTATATTCAAGTTTGAAATACAAACAGATTGTGAATTGGGATTTCAACAGACAACATAGAGAATTAATAAAATAAAAATATTCAATATCAAAATATGTCGGCAGGACGGCCAATCAAGTGTGTAGTGGTCGGTGATGGTACTGTGGGCAAAACTTGTATGTTAATATCGTATACTACTGACAGCTTTCCAGGAGAATACGTACCTACTGTGTAAGTGTTAAACCATCAAACAATTAAAAACAATCGAGCTAAACAATATTATTGAGTATTGATTGTCGTTTGATAGATTTGATAACTACTCTGCACCCATGGTGGTTGACAGTATTCCCGTCAGTCTTGGTTTATGGGATACGGCTGGCCAAGAAGATTATGATCGCCTGAGACCACTTTCCTATCCTCAGGTTAATATTTATTATTTGACTAATTGTTTTCACTTCTGTTGTTATAATTTTATTTTTTTCAGACGGACGTATTTTTGGTCTGCTTTAGTGTTGCTAGTCCATCATCTTTTGAAAATGTGGTTTCCAAATGGTATCCTGAAATTAAACACCATTGTCCAGATGCTCCTATGATTTTAGTTGGTACGAAAATAGATTTAAGAGAAGATAAAGAAACATTAAATGTCTTATCTGAACAAGGACTATCCCCAATCAAACGTGAACAAGGACAAAAGTTGGCCAATAAAATAAGAGCTGTAAAATATCTTGAATGCTCTGCATTGACTCAAAGAGGATTAAAACTGGTAAGTTAGGAATAAGTAAGAATTTGTGATTTCTTAATTATTTTATAATATTAAAATTATTATTGTGATTCCTTAAGGTATTTGATGAAGCTGTAAGAGCTGTTTTACGACCAGTACCACTTAAACACCAGCAAAGGAAATGCACTATAGCTTAGTATGACAGACTGAAGAAAACAGCTGATTCCTACCTCTGTATAAAAATTTAAAAGGGTTGTTCAGACACTTCATTCTTAATTTTTTTTAATTTTCGAATCATTTATTCAAATCTACTTGGCATGATTTATATGTTAGCTTGAACATCAAGAACAAAATCAGTGCCATTAAGTTAAATATTGTTATTTACCAAAGATATGTTTAAATGGTTAATTTTATACTTTTTAAAAAATAAGCATTTTACTTTTCCATTGCCACGCATGACTAAATATAATATTATAAACAGTACAAAATTAATGAACTGTCTTCCTCGGTTGACAATGTAGTGCCTTTTTTATATTTTAAATTTATTTTTATTTTATTTATTGCACTATTAACATTAGGCTTATTATAGATTTTTTATCTATTATTTTGCTCAAAAATAATTTTTTGTAAAAACAAAGTACATGAATCTCTATTATTTAGTTATTTACATCTAGTCATGCAACATTTTTGTAATTAATGCAACAGCAAATTGGCAGCTTAAATTAGAGGTTGTAAAAAAATTGACTGGTCAACATTATTGTCATACATTTAATTAAAAAGATGTCATGTTTCATATTATAATTATTTTAAATTGAATTTTTTAATTTAAATAAAATAAATTTGTGTTACTAAACGAATTACATTTTTTGTTCTTTATTGTAAATGCAAGCAAGTCAAAAATTGTATTATAAATTGTTTATATTACTTAAAATTTTAAATATAGTAGGTAATTGATATGGAAAATAGCAAATTATTTTAATGTCTTAGTTGTAAGAATTTATTGTAGGTAGGTATCAAGAAATATGAAACATTTATGTCTAAATGTACATGTATAACACACTTATTTATTGTTTATTCGTCATTTTAATTAAAATATAATTTTATATCATATTAAGTAAGAAAAAACTAATAAATTAATTTAAACAATTAAGTTTTATTATTTCAAAAATAACTCAATAGATAATTTTTACTAATAGTATACATATTATTTAATAAGCCAAATAGTTTAAACTAGTTAGTAGTTACATTATGGAGACAATGAATACAAACAGTGCCAAATTGAGTTATTTCAGCCTACAGACATTTCAAATATTATGTAACACACTCTCAAGCCTAGCTTCTATTAAAATAAATTGTACAACCAATTTTTATATAATGAGGACTCCTCTCATTTATTACATTTTTAAATTGTTCCATATTGTTTAACTATGTTTTTTATGTACCTAATATAAGTATGTTTATGGGTGTGTAGACCCATTTTGGAACAGTAAAAATGCTTTTATGTTCAACTTTAGTGGGTGATTATTGGTGGCAAATAGGATTAAGATGGTTTTTTATTGGATTTTAATATCTTAATAATATGTATTTTCATCATTAGTTGTTTTCTATTCTATTGTAATTTCATATTTGTTAAATATAATACATCGTATCATGTATGTACACAAGATTTATCTCATAGTTTATTATTTTGATTTTATTTATAATTTATAATGAAGTATACCTTTTCTAGATTTTCTATAAGCCCAAATTTGAATGGCTCACCAATAACTTCTCTGTTGCTCACTGGGTTTATCCAGGACTGAATACAAATTATACATGTAGTACAGCCAATTTAAATATAGACAATAAAACTGGCACATTTTGTGTTATTATATTATTATGTATTAAAGATAAATTATAAAACTAAAACAAATTTTACTAAACTGGAGTATTGGAGTATACAATTATAATTTCATATATTCATTATTAACCAGTCATTAAAGACTAAAAATATAATTATATTACAAGAAAATTATACAAATTAAGTAAAATGTCCATAGAACATATTATATCAATAATTAATTACATAAATAAATGTAGGTATATAAATACCCGTGACAGAAATATCATTGAACATGACTATATTTTAATGATACACAACTTATTAATTTACTAATATCCGTTTGATTTTGTTTTTGCAAGTGTTTAACAATAGAAGGAAAGATTATAAAAATAATGAATTAGCAATACTTAGCAATAGTTTATCATTATCACGGTTATCTAAAGTAGATAACCATGATCATTATACATAGGTAGGCACTACCTACTATTACTAGTTTTAATAATCACAGTTATTGTGTTTGAATTTAAAATAATGTATAAAATAAATGTTTTACTGTCATATTATAGGGTTTTTTTTTTTTTAATATAATTGATGTATTTTATTTATAAAGGTTAAAATACTAAAGGGCAACTGCAAACTATATTTTGATCTCCATATTTACTGTCGATGCGGCTAACACTTGGCCAAACTTTTTGCTGGTGTCCCTAATGAATAAATATTAGGTGAACATTATATTATAATTTTTAATATAGATTTTAAATTTTCAATACCATTGGATAAGCTGCTAATGTTCTAGAATATGGTCTATTCCATTCGTCACTACAGATTTGTTTCAATGTATGTGGTGCCAATTTTAACACATTTTGTTTCCGGTCAGCAATACCATTCTCTATTTGTCTGATTTCTTCTCTTATGCCTTATATTTAAATTATAAAAAACAAAACAAATGCTTAATTGTTAACAAACCATAAAATAAATTAAAGTACTCACTGATTAATGCATTACAAAATCTATCTAATTCCACTTTACTTTCGGATTCTGTAGGTTCTATCATCAATGTACCAGCAACTGGCCAAGACATAGTAGGAGCATGAAATCCTAAAAAAAAAAAAACAACAATTTATTATATTTACAAATATTTAAATCATATTATATATATACCGTAATCAATTAATCGCTTAGCAATATCGGTAGCTTCAATATTTGCAGTCTTTTTAAATTCTCTTGTGTCAATTATGAATTCATGAGCTACTAATCCACTTTTAGTACCAACAAACAATGTTTTGTAATGAGTACTTAATTTTTTACTCATATAATTCGCATTCAATATAGCTACTTCAGTTGCTTTCTTGAGTCCTTGTGAGCCCATCAACTAAAAATGTATTTTTATGAATACATATTTAATAAAAGTAAAATATAAATTACTTTTATATATGCCCAAGAAATAGGTATGATAGAAGCAGATCCGTATGGAGCAGCACTAACAGTACCCAAACTAAATTCATTACCATTGTGGATAATTGGGTGAGTTGGTAAATATGGAGCCAAGTGTGATTTACTGACAAAAAATATTATATTAAATTATCCATTTATATTAACAAATATCAGTAAATCACTTAAATCCTTACACAACTATTGGTCCCATTCCTGGACCTCCGCCGCCATGTGGTATACAGAATGTCTTATGTAAATTCAAATGAGATACATCAGCTCCAACATCACCAGGTCGACACAATCCAACTTGTGCATTCATGTTAGCTCCATCTAAGTAAACCTTTATTTCAAAGTATAGATAAGTTAAATTTTATATATTTTTCGACACAAAATCATAATATTTTTATTACTTGTCCGCCATTTGAATGTATTAATTCACAAATGTCCATAACAGATTCTTCAAATACGCCATTAGTAGATGGATATGTTATCATTATACACGATAATTGATTTTTATATTTATCAACCTACATACATAATTAAAAAATAGATGAACAACTTAAATAAATAAATGCCTAAAGGTTGCCTAGTATAATAGTAGGTAGGTAAGTATAAATAAAATATTATATTGATATAGATATAATAGACAATAGACATAACAGTCATAATTTATAAAGCTTATTAATGTAAGGTAAGTAGGTACCTTGTCTTTGAGATGTTGTAGATCAATACAACCGTCTTTGGAAACATTCACCAACTGAATATCCATTCCAGCCATTTGCGCCGATGCTGGATTGGTACCATGTGCTGACGTGGGAATTAGACACACTTTTCTATCCTCATCCCCTCGATGTTGATGATATTTCATTATGGCGCATAGACCGGCGAATTCTCCTTGAGAGCCACTAGTTACATAATTCATAAGTGTTTACAATTATTTAAAATATTTTTTTTATTAAACTCGTGCAGGTATATACCTATTGGGCTGAAAAGATATTTTATCATAACCAGTTAGCTGGCAGAGATCGTATTCTAATTCTTCTAAGATTTGATGATATCCTGGAACTTGTTCAGGTGGTACAAATGGATGAATGTTAGTAAATCCGGGTTCTGAAAGTGGTAACAATTCGATGGTAGCATTTAATTTCATTGTGCACGATCCCTAAAAAAATTAAATTAAATAAATATCTATAAATATTTTACAATCGTAAACTTGACTCACTAACGGAATCATGGAGTGAACAAGTGAAACGTCTTTATTTTCCAATTGTTTCATGTATCGAACGATTTGTGTTTCTGATTGATGAGTGTTAAATACTGGATGTTGTAAATACTTTGATGTCCTCTTAAATATTGTTTTACTTACGCTTTTTTCTAAAATCTCGTCATTAGATATAATCTAAAATCAATTATTTTGAACAGATTATTGAATTTTTATATGGCTCTATAACATAACTACATAGGCGAAACTACGGGTCAGGCCAGTCAGGCCATGGCCTGATCTAATAGGTACTGACTAAAAATTTGTACATATTATATATTTTAATAATTATTTAGGACTTATA
>VUJU01004755.1:0-16975 GCA_009835225.1 Aphis craccivora
TTTTATTCTTTATGTTTACGAGTACAGCAATTACAACTAAATTAAAAAATTAACCACTCTCTAAGAATCTAAAATAGTCTTTACACGACATTAATATTTTTTTTTTTCCCCCAATAATATTGGTAGACGCGGGCCACAAAAAAATGAGCTACGGGCCGCGTGTTTGACATGCCTGGTCTACAACCACTCGCGCGTTTTGTTGTGCGGTTTTTTTTTTTTTTCAGCCGAGGATACGCATACACACCAGTATTATAAATATATACGTACTACACCACTGCACAGTGCTATAGGTGTATTATAAATCGTCGTGCGCTGCTCCGCATTCCGGACCCATTGCCCTAGTGAACGGCAACGGCGGCGGCGGCGGCGGCGCGTTTCCCCGCCCGGTCACCCCCCGTCCGATTTCACCTGTATATAATACGACGACGACAATATAATATATAATCTATAACAATAATAAACGAAATAAAAATACCACTTCGGACGCGATGCCGCCGCCGCTGAATATTGCGAGTCGTTTGCCCGCGAACGAATTTTCATAGTTCCATTTTACAAACACCCGTAATATCACTATAAATGTTTAACTCGCGTGCACATTATAATATTATATTTATGACACATAAATAGGTATACGGCGGTGTGCCTCTGGCGGTATTTCTGTCGATATTTTTTTGTTCACGCAAAAGTCGCAAATATCGTGTGTTCTGGCGGCGCCGCGCAGCGGAAATCGCAATTTTTTTTTTTTTTTATTAATTTTTTCTTCTTTATTTCTTTTTGATGAACTTTGGCGTTATAATATATTCGGTAAGAGTGCCGCCTCACAGACGACGACGACGACGACGTCGACGCGCGCGCGTTTATTATTAAACAAATAAATACATATATATTATAAATAGAGGTCATTGATCGCGCTTTTTTTTATGCAGATAAACGCGGACACGACTGGTACGCGCACGCCGCACACTCGCGCGCTCGTACCTAGTTATATAGGTACTTATTGGTTACCTATTATAGGTACTACAATACTCGCGTGTATTTGTGAACCGTGTTTTTGGACCTGCAGGTTTTCGCCTCACGACCATATATCATAAGCATAACAATAATAATGATGTACCTACAAACGATCGCACGCGCGCGAGATCGCCACTGACGTGCTCGTTTTATTATTATTGTTATTATCATCATCATCATCATTGTCGGACTCCGTTAGAAATTTAAATCGACACGACGTTCGTTTGCTTATACATAATAATATTATAATATCATTATAAACGACATTAATCGTCTCGGTAGCGAATTCACAGAATATCGTCCACACAAAGCTCATCACTAAGCTGCAGTATATATAGTATACGCGATATAATATATAATAGTAAGCCGTTTCACGTTTTTAATTGCAGCGGATCGTTAAGTCCGCACACGCTCGTTTATATATTATTTTGCATAATATTTGTAACTATCTACGTTTTACGTTTCGTTAGAATTGCGATTTTGTCGTTATTGCGGAATAATTATATATTTACTGTATACCAACGGATATAATATATTATTAACTATGTGTATGCATAAGTACCAAAATCGTTTTCCGAACCGTACATATTCATTTGAACATTTAGAGGTCGTTGAACCGTCTGCAACACTTTTACTGACTAGTTTTCTTTAAGAATAAAAAAAAAAAACCGAGTCGTCACACGAAGTGCAATTTTATATTATAGAGGGCACATTGAAGTATTGAATAATGCAGATCGGTTTAAATGTAGTTAGTTACTAACCTAACCAGCTCTGAAATTGAATTAATTTAAAATTTACGTTTCTTACATGAATATAATAATATGCATTATTTTCGTATCACAAATATATGTATAATCTATCTATATTATTACTTTCGTTTTTATACGTCATATATAGGTATTGTTTGTTTACGTTTCGTTTAAATTTTAAGTTTTATTCTTTTATTATAGTTAAGTATATGCTCAATGACTATAATATATTATACGCAATTTGGTCTTGTAGGAGAAGTTATAAATGAAGTTCTTGCGGTACACTGTTTGATTTCTTTACATATAACATTTATACATTGTAGAAAGTTCCGCCACAAGTATATATTATCTTACGTAGTAATACGAGTTTCAGGATTTGCAGTGAATTTAAAACAGTAGAATTAAAAAAAACTACATACTCGTTATCAATTATTGCAACAAAAAATTGCGATTTTCCATCTATATAAAATAATTTTATGTAAAGGACGTTGACCGATTAAAACGTTTCTCGTGAAAATCGCGTAGATTATCATGAATAAAAAACAGAGAAATAGAATAGACCGCGGTGGCTATATGCACCTATATAACATAATTATTCATTTTTATCGAACTATATTTTTATCTCCGTCTCGTTTTCCGGAAATTGTATTTTTTTTTGCCATGACAAACAATAGCAGCTCTCACGGTCCGAACGGAATGTCCCCGCGCCCAGACTCAATCGCGATATATTCACACACACACACACACATATTTGCAAACTCCAAAACGGATTTATCAAAAACGTTATGATATGTATATATAAGAAAAAAAAATTCGAGGTTAGCAAAAATATAATACCGGCCAGTCGACTACACGGGTAGTCGATAAAACGTATATAAACATTTAATAATAATAATACAGTTCGCACGGCCTACATCCGCCCAAGTGTTGCTGATGGTCTTTTATCAGTGGACCAATGACTAAATAGTTTTGAAATATTTTTTTCCTCCTATCGCATTTTAACGGGCACACACCACTCACGTACTACACTATTTTAATGCAGTGCGTTCGCTGTTGCGGTTAGAACACCTTGCAGCGCTCGCGATACAAAATGATCAAGAAACTTCTCGCGGAATGTTTGTAAGTTGATTTATTTAATTTTTTTTTTTTTTTTTTTTACTTGTCAATTATTTTTATCATCAAGCCGTACAATTTATACAGTCGTTTGTTCGGAATTCACATATATTTCCAATCTCTATTATATCAGTAAATTTCATACTTACCTCTATGTATATATATATATATATATATATAGTCTAAAAATAATTTTTTGTTGGTATATTGTAGGGTATTCGTATTTAGGTAGGTATTTAAAGAAAAATCGTATGCATACAGTTATAGAAAGTGTGTTTCAATATTAAATGGCAAACCTTAAGTATAATATAATCATGAGCTTTCTTCAGGTAAACTTTGACCTCTTCTAAACCAACGCATTTATTATAATATTATAGAACCTCTGGCTCCGGATATATTATTTATTTTGCATGCATTATAATTATAAAATTAAATTAAATCGATCTTTGGTTTAAAATGAAATGATGACTAAGTTTTTTTTTTTTATCAACTATGCAAGATATTATGTTATTATTATTTTATTATACTCGTGCAGTGTATATATTATTATTATATACCTACAGTGCAGCGCGTACCAGCTATACGTCCCGATGAAGTTTAACCGGTCTTGTCAGCAGGTCATCTGAAACGAAGAGAAATAGAAAGTGGTGTAGAACTCGCGGTCGTTTATTAATATATTATTATTATATACCTTTAATATAGCTTAAAGAAGCGTGTATATATATATATTGCAACCGTCAGTGCATATAAGTTATTGACTTCGTGTGACGCTTGCCAACTAGAAAAAAAATAATAATAATAAAACGGAAAACGATTAAAACGCATACATGATATAATAATTATACTTGGACTCGTATACGCTTGCCTAGCCGTTATGATTGCAATCAATACATTTTTATATGCACTATATATGTAGCTGCGACCGTGGACTATAATAATAGTAAACGGTCAGATTGTGCATAGTTGAGGAATGCATGTTTTAATGCACTATTTAACTTTATACTATATACGGTACATGATGTATATACACTATACATATTAATTGATATTTAAATATGTCGAGTTTTTTTTTTTTTACAAAATACTAGCTATAATTGTCGTCTTCGTTGGTAAATTACTGCAACTATATGCTATACTGCGCAAATAAATGCGGTGTTGAAACGATATTTTTTAAACATCAAAGGACGCGGTGTAAAATATGTATTTCGAAAAACACAAACGTACAATATTATAACAACTTAATATGATGTTACGAGAGACACATTGATCTTAGAAATCTGTCACAATAAAATGTATATTATGCTCAATACGATAGACATCTGCTATGTACAGTTATTTTAATATCTGCACATTAAGCCTACGCGGTCTAATAATCTGCTGCATGTACACGGCGTTTATAGCAATTTAATTTTTTCTCGATTTAATTACCGACAACTCATAATAATATATTGTAATCACAAATAAAAACTTGATAAGTATAGTTAGGCTATTTTATAATACAAGTAAATGTTTTTCATCAATCCGACTGTAATGCTGAAATACGGTATGTATCGGAGTTAAATGTAACATTTCAAACGAAACCGTCTAGGTATATATAGTGATAAACGTAACGCAGAATCATCTAAGAGACAGATTACTCGTTTAAAAAAATACATACTCATAATACATAATAATATCATTATGATTCATAATGAATCTTCGGTTCTTATCGCCTTATTATTATTTTCGCCGTATCAGCGGAATGGGTTAGCGCCATCGCGCTCATATAATGTTATAACGACTATACAGCAGTTCTAGCGCGTAACATATTTCAGAAATTTAAAAGCGTATATTGAAATCGGATAAGGTAATTGTGAAGCTATATCTCATTATACGTACATTATAATATCAACTCTCGCGCTGCAGTAGGTATACTATGCCGTTACGTTATAAATGTTGTTATGCGCGTCCGACAAGATGGGAAATAGATATTATAATAAATATTGTAAATCGCAGCTCGATTTTTACATCGCAAAATCACTGCAGACGGATAAAATATATACGGTGAATAATAACAATAAGTGTATTTATCGTCAAGTCGGTGGCGTATACATTATTATTATTTTATACCTATATATATATGAATTTAATATAGTACGCATGGCTGTATAACGGAGAAAACAAAATACTGCTGCTGCGCATTTGCTGCATTCGTATAATACATCACACGAGCTGAATAATAAATAACAATAATAACAATAATAGTCGTAATTCGGGAATAAATGAAATTGCGTATGGTTTTTTAATCGGTGTTAACTAATGCTAAATGATTGCGAGACCCGAAAATTCGCAATGTCGAATCAAAATCGGTCCACACATACACACGCATAATATATTTGCGTGCAATGTTTTCGTCTGGTAAATATATATAGCTGGTTCGTTGACATCTGCTGCAGCGTTATATACATTACGTGGGTCGGTGAACTTATTGTAATAACATTTTTGTCTCTTGATCAAATAATCGAAATTAACCGAATATACTGTGGTCGGTCGAAAAAACAGTGAAATTTAATATAAATATATAAAAAAAATATTTGAGCCGTATACATTACGTCGCGCAGCAATGCTTAAATTCGTACCGTTGAGATCATGAAACAATTGCATAGGTACAACTGTAATATTATTGTACTGTGTTATAACAATAATTATAAATTATAAATACTGTTACAGATTGGAAAACGGGGTGAACGTCCAAGAACCTCCAGGATGTATGCATCCGTTGCCAGCACATCGGCCGATCGAGCTGACTTTCAGCAACCTGACGGTGACGCTAGACGACAAGAGACACGTGCTGAAGAACATCAGCGGAGTCGTGAAACCAGGACAAGTGCTGGCC
Source organism: Aphis craccivora (assembly GCA_009835225.1). Lineage (NCBI taxonomy): Eukaryota > Metazoa > Arthropoda > Insecta > Hemiptera > Aphididae > Aphis > Aphis craccivora. Next base: position 5,749 of record VUJU01004755.1, read on the forward strand.
GTAATGGGTCCTTCGGGTGAGTTTGATATCACATATACATATAGTTAAGCTATATATAAATATATAAAATACCTACATCGATACAATACGATGTTATACATATTTTTAAATTAAACACTAGGTAATTTAAGTTTAAAAAGTGTCTAAACCATAAAAATATAATACATACTATTATATTTGCATTATAAAAAATGTAAGTACTGTTAGCGACTATAAAATTATTAAATATTTTTAAACTAATAAATGATAAAAAAATAAGCTTTCTTGAATGTATTTACCTACCTCTGGAGGGTAACTGTTTTAACTTCAGAGCTTTCAATTACAAGTTTCAACCATTCTTATAAATCAATATCCTATAATATATAAGCAATAAACATCAGTTGATCTTAAACATTTTACTTCCCTACCTGTTGAAGTATATTCGATACCAATGTTGTTTGTGATGCTATGCCATAACAAAAAGAAATAAAGTCCAATACGATCACATAGAATTTGTCGCTAAAATAAGCTCTTAAATCAAAAAATAACAGTACAATAATTGTTATATTAATTTACCTACAAAATGTACAAGATTATACATTTTATTATAAAACTAATTATGAGATGTTATAGTTTTAAATACTTGATCAAAATTGTTTACATAACCATTATTTGGTTTAAGTTTCATGGCTCATGGTCCACATACAACTACGAACAAATCCAATAATCTGTGTTCTGTAATAATATAATCTATTTCTATATTCCATTACTAACATAGGTAAAAATGACAGATTATGGAAATTAATCATTATTGCTATTATAATATAATTGAATATTTCACAAAAATAACACGTATTTTTTTTTATTATGATAACATAATGTATAATAATAGTTGATAATTAAATTGTTTTCACGTTAGGATAAATATCTATTAGACGTAATCAGATGTTTTTAACGGTATTCAATCGCAGGAAACCAGAATTTTATCAAAATATTACTTATATTTATATATAATATATACTATATTATAGGTGCATGATGTATTAATAGTATATTAGGTAAAATAATAGTATTTTATAGACCGTTCGCGCTAATACTTTTAATAAAAATTTCAATTTGTTCGTTTTTTATGTTTTGTAGGATGTGGTAAAACAACTTTGTTAAACTGTTTATCGGGTCGGACAAAGTTGGATTCGGGGTGCATACATCTAAATCGCGAACGTCTCAACAAGCGGTGTAAGCGGCGCATCTGTTACGTATTACAACAAGACATCTTCTTCCCGGACTTGACAATGAGACAAACGCTCGAGGTATGGCTCTCGTGTTTTAAAAACGCACATAAAACGCAATATTTGGACACGCATATATTATATTTACCAATAATATGACATTCTAATGGCGGCGATAATTATTATAATAATAATAATGATAACGCCGTCGTGTTATATTATCATATTATAATATTATGTGTATAATAAGTAATAACCAATAATGTTATAAAGTCTCCTTTTTATTTTCATGTTCGCGATTGCAGTACGCGGCACTACTGAGACTTCCCGATTCGTTATCTCACAGTCAGAAAATGCAGTACGTCGATCACATCATAGACGTGCTCGATCTGAACAACTGTCAAGATACAAGTATGTAAATCCGTATATTATTATAATATGGGCACTGAGTTCCGATTAACAGCGGTGCGCGCGCTCATATTATATATTATAATAGATCGATATAATAAATTAGATTAGAATAATCGTTGGAAATGATACACATATATATATATGTGTGTGTGTGTGTGTGTGCCTTGCAAACACACACGCGCATGGAGACTACTGAACGAGTGCGCTTTGTTCGGCTCTGTATAGCTATGCGGTTGCATAACCGATCGAGAGAAATAAAACCGCATCAAAAATACAAAAAAAGCGAATAACAAATATTATGTATATGAGTATTATATACGCTAATCTATCATAAAGGTTAGCCAAGGTTACCCTTAGTATTACACTATATATATATATAAGTGTGTGTGCATGATGGCCGTGCATTATCTATACCTTTATTTTAAAATGTATATAGATAATATATACGTGTAATATATTATCATGCAGTGTACCTACTCGACGTCGTAAACAATGTTTTCCAAAACAAAAAACGAACATCTCCGACGTTTCTGTAATTGAAATCACACGCACGTCTGTCGTTTTAGTTTTTCAAGTGTACCTATATGTGTGTGTGTGTGTGTGTAATAAGTAATAACAAATTTTGGAAAGTCGTAAGACGGTAAACTTGATAGTAATACCGCGCCTTTTGTTTTTATAGCCATATATTAATATAATATTGTATACGTTCTCGAAAATGTATGCAACTCTTATCGGTGCGGAGTTTAGATGTTTTCTTCGAAATCATATTCAGTTTACCGTTTTCTTGTAAAATGAATAATTCACCGTCGATAAATTACCGTACCTTGTGATTCGTAGTATTATGTTATATTGGTATATGATATTATGATATTAAATTATGTCTCTATGCTGAGTACTGGAGCAGTGCTGTAGCAGGCAAAGACAATATTATATTAATAATAATATAATAACGCTGATGCAGTAGTAATATTAGATCGCATGTTTCCTTGTTGTTATTGTTTACCTACCAAATATTTTTTATTTTTTCCATTACTTACAACGTACATAGGTATATTATGTTAAACCGTGTTTAACAATAAAACTAACTCTGCTATTAAATAATATTCTAAAATATTAACTAATTAAGCTTATACAATTAAAATATGTATACACATGTTTTTTTTAAGCCTTATAATAAGTATATGCATTGACAATTAACTAATCTCAAATGTGTACTTTGTTTGATTCTAGTTATCGGGGACTACATGAAACGTGGTTTGTCTGGGGGTGAAAAGAAACGAGCAAACATCGCTTGTGAACTCTTAACCAATCCCGCTCTAATGTTGCTAGATGTAAGTATAAGACATACTAGTCGAAAATCTACTAATTCGTGTTAAACTAATTGACTCTCGCTGTTATAGGAACCCACGACTGGATTAGACTCTCATTCGGCTTACAAACTAATGTTGTCGCTAAAGAAATACGCCGAAAAAGAAGGAAAAACTATTGTAGTTACTGTACACCAACCGTCGTCGCAAATATTTCATATGTTTGACCAACTACTTTTGATCTGTAATGGACAGGTACGATATTTTAAAAATAAAAAACAACATTAAAAATGTTTTTATTTTGTGTATTGCGTTATGCTACATACCTAAAAATTTCCTTTATAATATATATATATTGCAATTTAAGACTATTGTTATGTTTTATATATAGACTGCATACTTTGGTGACATCAATAAAGTAGTAAATTTCTTTAGTAACATTGGAATGACGATAGCCCCACATTACAATCCTGCCGACTTCATTCGTAAGTTTTATTAAACAGAGCGCCTTCATTATTTACAGCCTGTTGAAGTTATATTTTACTAAGACTGCTATATAATTTGTTTATAGTGGAACAAGTAAAAGGCACGGAAGAAATGAAACAAAAGATAATAACCGCCGCACAACAAGCCCAAGACGATTATTATCAACAAGAATTGTTACATTTGAACTGCACGTGTGACAAGTACCTAAACAACTATCGTCACAATCATAGCAATGGTATAATTATTATTATTTATTGTAAAAAATCACTGAACATTGTCATAAATGAATAAATCTGTAAACGCTAAACAACTAATATTCTATATCTAATGACATCAAATCGTTTTCTTATGTACAGATAACTATCAATGGCCCATGAACGCTACCAATGGTCATATTTGTACAGCATTCAGCGACTCGTCTACAGACAGCAATGAAAAATGTTATACTACTATTAGAGGTGTGTACAAAATTTAGTTTTGTAAAGTAACTAGCAAGTATGCCGTACATGATCTTCATTGTCTAATTTTTGCTTTTACTGTAGTTCACGAAGACGAGGCGAGAACTTTATGGCCCGACAGTCAGAGCCATTCTTCAACTTCTACGTCTGACGAAGACTTTACTTGGCAATGGCCCACCAGCTTTTGGACACAGTTCAAAGTAATTACATATCATTAAACATAGTATGAATATAATAAGACACGGGATTTATATGGTACTTTGTTTAGGTTTTGAGTCAGAGAAACTTCCAAGAAGCGCGCCCTCAAATGTTGAGCACTCTAAACTGGGTGCAAACCATTGCGCTCGGTATATTAGCTGGTCTGTTGTGGTTTCAATTACCTCGTACAGAAGAATCGTTGCATAACATTCAGGGGTGGATGTTCTTTTCCACTACTTATTGGATGCTTTTTGCTCATTTTGGTACACTGTCGTCTTGTAAGTACCTACATGATATATTATTACAATATTCGTGCAAAACGACGAGATACTACAGAATTATAATATGTACATCATGTATACCTATTTAAACATTGATCAATAATTGTTATTTTATTGTTTAATACAGTCCCTCCCGAAAGAGAAGTTATTAACAAAGAGCGCCAGAGTGGAGCGTATCGTTTGAGCGCGTATTATCTGGCCAAAATGGTCGGCGAACTGCCGTTGACAATCACCTTGCCAGCTGTCTATCATCTGATCTCCTACCCGATGCTCGGCATGCATAGTTTTAGTACATTCTTCACCCTATTAATGTTTCTACTGTTAAACACCATCGTCGCTCAGGTAAATTCGATTAGAATACATTTCATGGTGCGATTTGTCTAATTGGGTACTAACAAAAATGCCTTTTCCGTTTACAGAGCGTCGGATTTTTCGTAGGAGCGTTTTGCATGGACATGCAAGTCTCAATTACAATCAGCGCCTTGTACACACTGGCCACACAACTTTTTGGCGGCTACTTGGCGACAAATATTCCTAGCTGGTTGCAATGGATGCAATATCTCAGTATGGTACATTACGCCTATCAAAATATGCAAATCGTCGAATTTAGTGACGGGGATCCAATCATGTAAGTGCCAACCATATATATGCGTTTCATTCTATATAACTGATAATACTCTGGTCTAATTCGATACTTATGCAATGGCGCTGAAATCCACATCACGCGAAGTCGAAGGAATTAACTTTAATGGTTCACAGTGGGATTTAAATTGTTTCCAATTTTTTTCGAAGTATAGTACCTACCATAAGAGTTCTGAAAAATTGATTTTATCAATAATATCGACTCAGATTAAAACGTTCTATGATGTTCTATTTCACAACATTTGTTAAAAAAAAAAACTTAGAACAGTGATTACAAAAATAAAAATGATCTTTAACTCTACTTTATTTATCGATAATTATTGAAATATACAAAATTGACGTAGTTAGTATTTTAAATATCAGCATTTAGCATTTATAATATTTATCTACACCTAGATAATTAATTGTATCTAATTAGGTATACGAGTATATTAAAATTTAAAATATATAACTATTGATAAGCAAAATATATATATAAGGCCAGTTTTGGTTCTCTTTGAAACCACTTTATACCTACTTGTATTAATACACTATATATTCATTATAACTAGCTATAGTACCTATATTTTACATCTACTTTACCTTTTTCGTGTTATATACTAACATATAATGTTGTTCATACAGGTGTGCAAAACAATCCAAATATGAGGCGTGTGAAAACTCTACTTTTATACCAGCGTTGGACATTGTAAACGCACAAGGTGCATCGTTCCCATTATGGCTGAACACAATGATACTGTTCGGCTTCCTTATCGTGTTCAGATTGTTAGGTTATCTAGTATTGCGTTTCATCCGAAAACCAAAGTGAATACCTAAACCGTTAATGGCTGTGAGCGATTAACATTTTTAATTATTAATCGTTTTATAAAAACATAAATATGGCTGTGTCATTTTAGACATTATAATATTTTTTATCTCGTTATAAATATTAAACTTAGAGACTCGTTTTTCAACTCGATAATACCCCGAACTCATTTCCTAACGCTAAAATTTGGTGCTTGTACCTATTTTGATCGGATTTCGGGAAAAGCGGTGTGAGATGTGTTACACGTATTTATATGTCGCATTGTTTTGATTTTTTGTACTACATCGTAATAATGTTTTTAAATGTTGCATAAAAATTATTTTAAGACTTTAATTACCTATTTTTTTAATTTTTAAAAATTATTGTATAATTATTGTTTTATTGAGTCCGAACATACAGAATTTTTGTCACTAATACCTCTGAGATGAAATTTTGTTATTCTGTTCGCACAGATTTTTCGTTACTACTTAGATAATCACATTTTTAATTTTTACTTTAAAAATGCTTTATTAATTTTAATTGAATCACTATTCACCGTTATTTTATTTTATAGTGTATGAATTATACATTTTTTTTTTAACTATAAATATTGTATTTATTTTAAATTTTTTTTGTTCTTATTTATTACCATTTAAGCGGTACAAAAAATGTTAATTTTGTTAATATATATATATATATTTTTTTTTTTTTGTAATTTGATAGTTTTTGTAAGCAATAATAATTTCTAACTACAGTTTCTGTAATTTTTGACTGGCCTGTATAAAGTCATATTTGTTTTTATTGTAATACAATATAAAATTTCTATTATTGAAAAAAAACATACAATTAAAATGTTTTATTTAAATTTTTTTTATATTATATATATATATTAAATATTCACGTTGCTCTATTGAATATGATGCATTTGAATATTTAATGAAATTATTACTTCGATTATTTTATGTTTACAACTGCCAAAATAAATATAATGTATTCGGATATTCCATGTATCTATATGTCGTATAGTTATATTTTATTTTATGATGACAAAAGAAATCATCTGCATACTATTTAAAAATTTAAATATACATTAATATAATTTATACTAAGACATGAATCATATGTAAATTAATGCATGTTAGGCATTGAGTCTATTTTAGCAGGTGGAGACCTAAAATTGTTGATTGTGGGTACAGGCAAAAAGCCTAAGAATAAAAAGTAATTCCTGATATATTATCGAAAATCTTCAAAATATTTTTGTCTCAGTAAAAGTGAAAAATATAACCACAAAATTTAATATACAAAATACCAATAAAACAAACTATTTTAAAGACTAAAGAGTTATATAAAGTTTAGATTCTAAACGCTTCTTCAATAGGAGCTAACAACTTATGAAATATACAATCTATACTTATGCACTATTTCAAATTGGTATGTTTTATTAAAATGTATGTGTTATCTGCAATTAAAATAGCTATAAGCCTATAATTCATGTCTAATATTTAAAGCCAATAGTAAACAGATTTAATATAAACTAAATGGATATTACATTTAAAACTTGGATTAACTACTCTATGGACGTCATACAAATAGAAAAGTGAGTTAGTAAGTATAACAGTAAAATTAATATTTTTATTAAAAAATTTGATTACGGTTTTTATTAAAAAATAAAGACAATTTTTATTTAACAATTTTATTTACAATAGTAAATTTGACCAGAGAAGAAAAATAAACGTCATTAGCTGGTTCACATAATTAGAGAAAATATATGATGTACCTACATAATAGTACTTATAACATTATGGTAAGCTTTTAAAAGCGCTCTTTGTTATTTAATTTGAAATGTATGGTAGGTACTCAACTATTATACTGTCTTATACACTTATTGATTAGCTTGTAAGCATTTGGCGTATTAGTGGTTGGTTAGTTTTATTTCAATTAAAGAGCTTTTACAGATAAATTGATTATCACCGTTAAGCACTTCTCTTAATGTCTTCCGAAGTACCTAGGTCAACGTTATTTACAAACAATTATCTAGTAAAACATTAAAATGATTTAGTGAGGAGAATGTTTTTTGTTGTTGGAGACAGTAATTTTTTTTTTTTTTGTTTGACAGACCATGTGTATTAGTGTGTTTTATTGGTTGAAGAATTATTATTATTATTTCGACCGCACTGTATACGTGTTTTTTGAATAACCACAGAAGATATTGTTAGCGTGTTTCGAGGAATAGCGATAATGCAGTTTAACTTTTTTGGTAGACTTCGTGATTCGAGATAGTAATAGAGCTAAGTCAAGAAAACGGTACCTCTAAGTGTTCCGCCACCCGAATTTTAATTAATTGAAATTGTTACTGTTAATTTTATAAGATACTTCCTCCAAATGGCGCCGTTTTGGTAATTGATATTTTATCGATGTTGAGACGATTTTGTTGGTTTTTAAATTGAAAAAAACTAATATATGTTTAATGTACAATATTATCAGTATATTTTCAGAGAAATGTAAATATAACAAAGCTGGTTAATAAAACATTACAGTTTTGAATTCAAATTTAAACGACATGTATATTTGAACGAAGAATAACGATGTTATAGTTAGGTATTTTGCTGTAATTCAATAACAATATTCGTGAGAACTTTTAAGTTTTTTACATACCTATATTATAAATTTTACTATGAGTAATGACATTTTCTAAATATTTATATACATTTAAAGTTACTGCCTATGTTTACCACGAGAGTGTATTCATGCCGTTTTACGGTAAAAGGGTATTGACTCAATAAAGTTAATAACGATAATATATATACGATATAAAAGTATGTGTACTACTATTATAATTAAATATGAATAATAAGACTTATTATATCGTGTGTTTAATTTTTTTAATAATATATAAAACCAATATTATGTCGCTAACACTAATAATAATAAATCAACAACTTTGGATAAGTAATAATATTCAATGGACTGTATCATAATATACAACGTAACAGGAATTAAAATACATATATACGTACATTATAAATAATGATAATAATTACATATATGTATAAAGAGGGATGTAGGCGCCCACCTATACTACATAAAATAAAGGTTTAATAATAATAATACGAAATAAACATTTAAACAATATTATATGTAATAATAATAATATCGATTACGGTAGCAGTTGATAATATACCCATTCCTTATCGGCGAAATATTATAATGTTCGATAAAAAATAATAAAAAATAATAATTGGTCGCTGCCAGAGTCGGTACCGAACAAGACTAATACAATGCTTTCGGTAAAATCTGAATTAACCTAACGTAGTACTAACAGTGTAATAAATTACTCCAATAGCAATAATAGAAACTTGTACTGAAATACATATTGAGTGATATAGGCTGAACGTAAATTGTATGTCCGGACACACTCTACAGCTCCACATAATAAAAATTATGTGCGGAGTTACAGTGTTAAAAACAAAACCTTGTATGCGGAGTTGAGGTGTTAAAAAAAAAACCTCTTATGCGGAGCTAAAGTGATATAATTACAAAATGGCCACGATGCATGCGCAGTTACGGTGCACCGGAATTGTGTATATCATTACAATAGCATAGAATTCAAATTGAACACATTCATCACCGTAACCTATTCGACAATATTACTGTCTAGTAGAGTGGTATTCCAACTTATCCATCTTTTTTTATATCGCACTTTATGCTTTCACCCTGAGATACCACTAACTATCTTTTAAATACATTTTTTTTTTAATTCACACTGTACAGGTGTGCACGGCAAGAAAATAATTAAAGTTTTAAGGCAAGCACACGTCCAGACGTCAACATAAATAACTGCAAGTAAATCATAGTGTGAACACAATTTAGTAAGTTTACTTAATGAATAAATATCTACAAAAAAATTATTCAAACAGTAAAAACAATTAATAATTTCGTACACTAGCAGAAATCATTAAAAATTAAAATATCTTCATTTATGATTTATAAGTTTAACACGGCGTGTTAGATAGGCAATTTAGGCCCATATTCAAATATTCATAACTTCTTAAATAATATGTTCGTATCGTATCTGTTTTATAGATAAACCAAACGGCAAATACTATAACCATAGAAAACAAAACTAAAAATACCTACAATAATTCTGAAGCTAACTTATTGACTTAAATTATTTTTTATTAACTAATTAAGCTTATAGTTTACCTGAGATCAGGGAATATTGTCTTTTATATTTATGATAATTACTATTCTTCGTAGAACCATCTACAAATATTGGTTATAATATTTAAGAAATGTAAGTTATAAAGTTAATTCTTTTAACATTTTTTGGTTTATTTTAAAATATTATCCATTTATAGGTACTATGAATTTATTTTTACTGTTTTGCGGTATTTTCAGAAAGATGTTATTACATTTTGAGTCAAATGAGATAATAATTAAATACTAATAATATAATAAATAAACGAGTGGAAAAAAAATCACATCGATATTTTGAATTGTCATTAAACAATTTAAATTAATAAAACTAATGCTGAGAACATTCTATAAATAACATTCATGAATTCGAAGAAAAAAACACATTTTAAATATAATATGAGAAATTTTCAACTAAATTTCTAAGTATAGATTTTATTGACAACACATTTATATCGATAATAAATACGTGTTTATACTTATATTGTGTAATAGTGTACTAGTGTGTACGTTTTCGGTTATTTGATAACAATCTTATGAGCAATAGCCCCCTCCTAGTTGCGCTTATGCTATCATACAGATCTACAGTTTTGGCCGTGAAGGTAATATAAGAAATAAGTTAATAGTTAAAAGGTTACGGGGAATCGATAATGAACAAAATATTCCTAAAATGTTTAGTATTGCAATTTTAAAGTTCGGACTGTTTTTCCCCGCCATGATAATAATATTTAAAACGATATTATATCATTGATTGTGATCTTCTTTCCCCGAATCGATTCACATGTTGATCCGTTTGGAAACCAACTAATAAGACAATAGTATTATATTATCTGATTTTTTTTATTTTTTTTGACTATGATCATTTTCCCCCGTAACCTTTCAGTTATAAATGACATGTAATAATTTATATTCAGTTTTCAGTATTTACTGTCCAGAAAAACATCATATTTATTTTACGGCGGTGCGAGTACTTATGTGTATTAATTATTAAAAAGTAAAATAAAGTTTATAAGTTATGTAATTATACTTATTACTATTTATTAATATTATAATATGCAAATGCATTTAAATATAATATAATAAATATTATAAAACTAGTTAATACTATTTGTATAGTCGTAGTATATATTATATTTTAAAAAATTATCATATTCGTTTAAAAGTATTAATAATATCTATTCTTAATTATTGATTTGTAGAACTACATTAGATCGTCGCCCAACACTCAAAATCAAAAAGGCTACAATTAAACAATCCC
>VUJU01004757.1:4221-16974 GCA_009835225.1 Aphis craccivora
TTTGTATAAATAGCTAAGAGTTGAAAATTTAATACAAGTTTTTCCATAAGTTTAGCTAATAATAATTATAAAAAAAACTTAAATTTTGATGTATTCAGGCCATTAAAACATAAACCACCTTTTTCACCAACCACTGAAAATTATATCCTAGGTTGACAAATCATCTTCGTTCAAAATCGTTTTTCGTATACAATGATAATTATCATTGGATTCAAATTTAATTCTCCTATAATAAATAATAGTGATCCACACGGCACGTAATTTACAGCAGAGCGGTACCCAATTACCGGCTTTTTCGTTATGTAGATTTAAATAATAATATACGTAATTGCGAAAAGTTGCAAGTTATTGCGTTTTATATTGTTTAAATAATATCAATATTAATTATTATACGTATAATCATTTATATTTTCAATAATTTTAACTTTATCAAAATAAATCAAACAAAATTACTCTAAAGATTCAATAATTTCAAATGACTTTACCTACATACAAAGCTCAAAACGTACCAAAATATTTTTAAAAATATATTATGTCTGGGGAATTGTAGGTACTATAAAATATAAATATTACATTTAGCGAACGTTTCAGGTATCTATTGGTTTTATTTTTTTATTATTCAGTTAAAAAAAAAAAAAAAATTGTACGTATATCTCGAATATTTGTAATTTATTTTTAGTTTTTCCAGATTACTTGACATTTTTTTTTACAATGTACAAATTAGATACAATTTGTTACCACTATTCACTAAAAATTATAATTAATATGAATTTAAATTTTCTCCATATAAAAATAATATACACCTCATGTTATTCTTTATAAAACGAATACATTGCTCCTTTTAGAATCTACGTAAATAACTTCACTAGTTAAATATTTGTAATTCATAAATATTTAATACTATATAAGTATTAAGACATCTATTTGTTTGTTTTTTAATTTTTTTCAGTCAAATTTTGTTTTAGATTCTGTACGAAGTGATGAATGCATTGATTTTATAATGATGTGTGTGTTTTTTTTTATCTGTGTACAGCATAACTCGTCGAAATAATTCCAATAGCAAGAATATCCTTGGGGCGTTTTTGAGGTTAAAAATAAACATTTTCCAACAGTTTTCAAAAAATTTTAATCGAAAAAAAAAACAATGACAGAATAACGGAAATTTTTACGCAAAACCAGTTATCGACCAAATCGATTTTTTTTTTTATATGGTTGTAAGTTTTAATTCAAAAACTAATTACCTACTGTAAATACTTGAAATTTTCACCAAATGTTTATATTAGTGTTATCTATATGCAGATAAATTTTCAATTTTTCTGAGAATTTTTTTTTTTTTTTTGAAGTGTCGATATAATTTTTGCTGCCAAAAAAAACTTGAAAATTTAATACAAGGTTCCTTATGAGTCGTTCTTATTGTAGTTATAAAAAAAATCAAAAATGAATAGTTCAAATTTTCTTTTTATAAGCGTTTATACTTGCAAAAATGTGCAAGTAATTTTGTTATTGAAAAATCATACAATTTTTGTGTTTATATCTAAGGTTAAAAAATTCAACACTAAGTTTTCTAGAATATCCTTCAAATAGCTATAGGGAAAGCACGAAGCATCAACGATTTATCCTCATACGAGTTTAAATATTTGTTATTATTCAAAACGTATAAGTCGTAGATACTTGAAAATTTCACCAGTTATTAAGATTGGCAATTTCTTTATATGATTTAATTTTAAAAATGTTACGCTGATTTTAATGCTATTTATAGGCATTTTTTTGGCTGAGTCAAAATACTTGAAAATTGAATACTTAGTTCCTCATAAATTAGTCTTATAGTGATTCAAAAATTATAAGAATACATATTATGCAAATTTTTTTTTTTTTATTGGCATTTCAAGATATGTACCTAATATTTTCCAAATCTTAACTTAAAATGCCTAAAAATAAATGCTTAGGTATTTAAAAAGTGTGTTTATACATTTTTTGGTTATAGTATGAACTAATTAATGCATTCAATTTTCAAACTTTTTGATGAGATAATTTTTTTAAATTTTTTTTTAAAAAATTTAGACAAAATTAAAAATGTAAAATTTCTACTAATTTGTATGTATTTTCATAGGGGTTATAGTTTCTTAATTTAACAAAAAGTAAATAATTCATAAATTATTATATTTTTCATGCATGATAGCAATTTTGTGTATTAGTAAAAATCTGAAAGTGTACTGCAAGATTTTCCGAAAATTATTTTCACAAAATTAAAAAATACGAAAAGTATTTACCTAATTTTTTACGCCTTTTTTTGTAAGTAAGCATATTTTAAATTTTTAAATTCATAAATGTTTACCTACTAAATTTATAAAATTCTGGAACATATTTTTATTTTATTGTCAATGCACTGAAAATTTTTAATACAAGTTTTTTTATCCGTATATACCTATATAGCACTAGAAATAAAAATAAATTAAACCATATACATTATTTATGAATGGTAGAAATTCAAATTATAACAATATTGAATATTCACGTGTAAAATGATGATTTCAACTCAAACGATGTTTGTTACTTTGTTATTATCCAAAAAATAATAAATTGTAGACACTTAAAACATTTTACTATATACTTGAACTATCATTTTTTATATAGGATGAAATATTTAAAAACTTGTACCAAATTAACTTGTTTATAACCAAATGAAATGGTCGTATTTTTTTTAGCTTTTTCCTATAAAAGATAATAAAAAAAATTATGCTCATTTAAAAGGTTTGAAAATTTAAAATGAAATTCGTCTTAATGGTAAATGGATGTACTTAATACTTATTATTAAAATTTAAAAATATCAAAAAACATTCAGTATTTTATTTATTATTTTTTAACATTTGAAGTTCAAACTTTGACAAAAATAATAAGTATCTAAGTAGGTGTATAGGTGTAAAATGAGAGTTCTGGAGCACCTCCCCCTTAAATTTTACATGTTAAAGGATAGGATTCCTCTTTATAGGCAACACCTAGTACATGCATCTCCCAAACTTGTATGAATTCCTCATATAGGCAATTCGCAACACACATTAACCCAACACCACCGCCAGATCCTACACGTAACCGACATATATTTTATGCCTTCCCCTTCAAATACATTAATTCCCACCTTTTGAAGAAAAATAATATATACTTATAATATTTTGATTTCGACTAAATCTCACTTGGCCGTAAAATATTTTTCCCCTTCCCAATCAATTATATTTCCTCCCCTTTTACACACACACATAACATATTTACAATCACATACATACATGCAACATGCGTCATACATATATACATACACAACACCCAAACATAATATGTATACAGTTAACATAACTAAATCATACGTTATATATATAGGAATATTTACACACACACACATTAAACCTTTTCAAGCATACATTATCCATAACAAACCATGCAGTACATGAAGCAAAATGAATTCAGCCCGTGAACTACCCTTCAAGTGTCAAATCGTGTTAATTCAGAGTTCCTAAGTTTTCAAACTATTTCACACTGTTATTTAAAGTACCTACGAGTATCCTCGTACAATATATTTTTCTATAATTCATTACCCATCTATTCGTTGAAGGGTACAGTCTTGTTTCGAGAGTTCGACTAGTGTTTTCAGTTTTAAATATAATCATGTTTACGTGTAGTGTATGTGATAAAACCTTTACTAGGATCAGTAGTCTACATATACATGTCAAGTCACACGAATCTGCCACTAAAATCGTTTGCAGTATATGCTTTGAAGTATTCACACGGAGTGATAACCTCGTTAGACATATCAAGGTAAAACATCGTAAGTTTTCTTTCACAATAAAAATTTACAAATTTATTAGGTAAAATATTCATAATCAAATTAATAATAAATAATACTATTTTCAGGTTCAAATATTATAATCCAACAACAACCAACCATAACCAAGTGAGAAATTCAAGATTTTTTTAAACCAGCTGAACAAATTTACAATTATGATGGTAAATATATTATTATTCATAACTTTATATACATAACTTACTTATTTTACTTTATAAAAAATAGAAGACTTCATGTAGAAATTTATTTTTTTCGATTAATTAAAATAAATATTGTTTTTTACCTTTATAAAATAAAAAATGCTATTAGTTTTTTCTTCAAATGGCAAATCGTATAAAACAATACCTCTGAAAATATAAGCATTTAAATTAAATACATAAAAACATACGGAAACATCATAATTTCTTAACAAAATAGGAAAAAACACACCAAGTTGTTTAAAATCATGGAAAACATATTATAATAATTTAGATAAAAATCCTGATAATTCCCATAATATTATCATAGTTAACCCGCTGTTAAGATCATAATATGTATATATATATATATATGTTAAAAATGTTCATAAAATTGTTCAATAATTTTAATAAATTCATGCAATAATATATTAACTGAAAACATTTCCATACGATTATTGTCATAACGCTATTAAAACATACATAAATCATTTTAATTTATTATATATTTTTAAGTATAATCACTATAAACAGATATTTTAATAAATATAATTTGATCATATTATATATATTATATAATAGTACAATATGAATATCTTATTTTTTTTTTATGAAAAACATGTTCACATTTAATATATAATACCAATAAAAACATAAATAGGCATACTATTGATCTAAAGATTTTAATAAACTATTACGAACGTCAGCGTATTACCTATACATCATAATACAGTTACTATTATTTCATGTTATATAAAAGAACGTTGTGTATAATTACTATAACTGAGAGGTCTATATCATATATTTTGTTTTTGCTTTTGTATATATTATGATGTATATATATATATACAATATACATGTACCTTTAATGTATGTAATAATAGATAATATACCTACTTCATTAATGTATATTTTTAAAAATCGTATTTTCTATATGATAAACACATCATATATATTTTTTAATTCTTTATATTTCTTGAGGTTATAAACAAAAAACGTTTATATTTAATATATTTATAACAACAATTTATCTTTTTACACATCTTTTCTATCTCATTAAAAACTTTTATAGATTTTCAAGCTGTAACATCCATTTCTATAATGTTTAGCAATACAATAGTAATTTATTTTTTTAGTTCAATCTCGCAATGGTCATAAGCACCCATATCATAAGGAAGATTCGAACGAAGCAGCAAATATTAAAAAAGCACGTTTACTTCTTGTACAGTCTCCCGGCTTTACTGAAATTTCGTCTTCTGCAAATAGAAAATTCATTTGGTATTACGTGAAAAATATCAAAAATATTCAAAACTATTTCGAATTTTTTAATTCGATTAAATATGAATTAGTCGAGTTACTAAAATCACTTGCATCTAAACATCCGCGGATCAAGTTTAATAAAATAGCTGGAAGCTACGTATAATATTCAGAATGTTGATAATTCACCAGAATTTAATTAAAGTTCATTTAAGACCTCGGCTAGAGCGATTTTTTCCGAAACTGGTGTACGGAAAATCGTTGAAGAAGGCATTATAAAATTAATGGCTGAGCAAGACGAATATTTTAGCAAGGGAAGTGGTTATACTTATCTATTATAAAAGAAAATAACGATTTTTCCATTTATGATTTTAGGTTTTTTGTTAAAGTTTAAAAAATATTAAAATAAAAGCACATTAACGATAAGAAGCAATATTAATATTATATAAAAATAATATTCTCAATATAAGCTTAGGTACAAGTCGTTTTTATAGGTTTTTACTAGGGTGACTTCATAAATGATTGTAGCGTTTTTATCGATTTTTATAATTAATTGTTGATATAAAAATAATACCTATAATATATTTTTTACCTATGCATTTATAAATTGCATATTCGTATGATAAAATATTGATCAACGATAATAATTTTTATCCGAAGTAATCTTTCAAAAAATTTGTAATCAAAATAATATTGTTTTAACTAATTTATCACGACAGCAGTAATATCATATAAATAACTACGATAAAATGTTTGTTCATATTGTTCATATTGTTATTGTACATTTGTACCAATATAATCGTACCTACTAAGTAAAATAAGTGTTATATACTGCATTCGCTTTAATAATTATTTATTAATTTTTAGTTTATTGCCTACCTTCTATAATAGGCATGCTCATTTATCATAACGTATAAAAATTCTATTTAATTTATAATTAATAAACAATACACAAATTGACAAATTAGTATTTAGGAATTTATAAATAAATGGAAATGAATAAATTGTTATACACTCGTACACATAAATTATAAGCCATTGACAAAACGCAACACATAGGTGCATGCAGCATGCTCTGTGTGGTTAATACCGCGGCTGCTAGTGGAGCGGGCTCGGAATATCGGTATTTCACAGCGATATCTAGCGTTGTATGAAGCTTTCGAATAGCACTATCGCATGCTCTGTCAATAATTAATGTTAGTTGTTACGATCAAGATAAACACAGATAACTGATAAGTATAACAAATATAGATGACATTTTTGTCATTCATTATCAAGGTTTATAGATCTATAAATTTTGATTCATTATGGTGTTTTTAAATACCTACCTACATAATAATACATTTTTAATGATAAAATAATAATTGCTGTGTTTTTACTAATTATGTATATATTCTTAAGCATGCGGCCCATGCTATGCAAGTCTGGAGAACTCACCACTCTATAGTAGCTAGTATTATACATAGTATAGCAGTGGTCGGCAACCGGCGGCCCGCTTTAAATTCTACAAAAACGATATTTAATTGAATATCATATCAAAAAAATCATATTGTATAAATTTATATTATTAAAAACTGTATTTTATGTACTATTATTTTAAAGTTTTAAACAGTTATTTTTTTTCTTAGTAAATAATTTGGAATATAAAATTTTTAATTTTGTCTGGCCCGCGAACTCTTTTTAATTTATGAATGTGGCCCAGGAGTCCAAAAAGGTTGCCGACCACTGTAGTATAGTATAGTAGGTTACCTACCACCTACGTACTGTAGTTTCAAATGAATTACGAAGAAAATAAACAAATGTTAGGAGTTATAAAATTAATTTATACTAGCCAATAAAACGGATTAGGTACGTTTGCAAATGTTAAAAAATAATTATTTAATATTATGTATTTTGTGTACCTACACATGATAGGCGTAAGTGTATTGGTATAAATGTATCGTAAATAATAAATATCTTTATGAATATAAATAAAGTTAATTTTTAATTTTTTTTGTTTTAAGTTGGTACTCAATAGGTAATAATATATTCAAATAATATTCAATATGCCTAATCGTTGTATGAACACTACTGGACAGAATTTTTGATTTGAGTATTCACTACAATAATATTCGTAAAGTTTCAAAAACATAACCAGGTTGCCTGTAGTCGGGGGAGGTGATATTTTATTATTTAAGGCACATTTTAAAAGGCTTTAAAACTGTCTTCGTGTTGCGAAATGTTTGACTAAAAAGAAATATTTTGATTATTCAGCAAAATATTAATAAATTATTGATGGTATTGTCAGGAAGTCAGGTATTAATGTATTATAGGTATACATTATACATATTATATTATAAGACGTTAAATTACCTATATATACTATATATAGGTAAATTAATACATAATTGGTACCTACATACTTATTAACTATTGTTGATGATAAACATTAACAGATTGAATTATGAAAAAATGTAATTTTATTTCTACAATATCGAGCAATTTATTTTTACATTTTATATCTAAACAATTTTAATTGTGTTTAATATTAAGTTAGACTTGAAATTGCAATACAACTAAAAAAGGTTTCTACACAATATACTAAATAAAGTGTATTCAATAATTTCGAAAATATTTATACTCATATTTTTAAGACACTTCAAAAATTAGGAAATAATTTAACCCTTAGTCGATAGTTGGTAATAATAATATTTTAATAAACTGAAGTAGTGAAGTACCATTTTTCAAGTATAATAATTCATAAGATTCATTATTAGTTTTATTTTTTAAATGTATCATAATAAGTAGTCAGTTGTGTACATCATCATGTCGTCTTCCACAGTGACCATTCCTAACTATAACGGTGTTATTAGACAGCAAAAAAGATACCTACGGAAGATGATACAGCCCTCGTCGAACATTTTAAGAAAATTATAAAATACTTCAGTGTTCTGTAACCAGTGTAAACTAACCTATGGCTTAACTATATAATTTTATCACAATTGTAATTTTTATGAAAGTTTTAACTTTGACACTGTTCGTAATGTCTACATGATAAAATTATTGTGTCTAAATACCTACTTTAAATGTAATGCGTATTTTATGAATTTAACTATCGATTTTAAATTGGAATTAAATAATTCAGTTGATAAATATTTAATAAATAACAAGTTAGTTGAATATTATAATGAAAATGAAAATATAGTGTTAAGTTAAGTATATCGTATTTTCAATAAAAAATCTTTTACTGGCTATATAAGTTATAATTAAGTTTGGCCAAACAGAGGGGACTACACAATTATTGTGGCATTTAAAGGTTGAATGAAAAACCGAAATAAGAGTATTATATCACTTGAGGCTATAAAGTGTATTTACTATTTGTATATTGTATATTGTTAATAGGTACTTAATTAATATTTACCTAAAGTACTATATATAATAATATTAGTGTTATACTTTATATAGATAACAGATGGTACCTGCGGGCTACGTGTGATATTTTACTAAAATTATTATTTTAAACGTACCTATTTAGTATTTATAGAACATAATATATTAAATATTTTACATATTATATTATAATATGTTGTGTCGATAAATTATTTTTGTCATAAATACTGCGAATTGTTCTTTACAAAAACATTGTTTTTATTATTTTTCATATAAATTAATATATTTTAAGGACAGTGGATATGTTATATAAATAAATGTACCTACATTCTATAAACACATAGGTATCAATATGTATAGTATTGTATACGTATTATACTTTTTTTTAAATATAAAATAAATATAAATAATAAATAAATATAATGTATACTGTATAGAGTATGACTATTGTATAGTACTTTCTTTAGATATTTTATTGGATCGATTTTTCCCTCTATTTGCCCTGCGGGATTCAATTAAAACTGTAATGTGAATTGCGAGTTCAAGTATAATAATATAACGTCCCTAAAAATCTGTCGCTCCGGGCTGCAGCTGCTCGACTGTTTGAGTATGTCAACCCTATAAACTACCATATTACATTCGTATATGTATAAAGTATAAACGTCCTCTCAGTGCTATTCACACAAGTGAACTAATCTACATACAAAAAGTAGGCGTATCTAATTTAACTATAAATTGAATAGGTACTTATACAATTCTAATTTCTAATAACGCATAACTCTTAATCTATAATAATATGGTACATAAAAAAAATCATTAAAGGGAGTTTTGTTTCTATAAATGCGTTATTTTTTATTTCAGCACCTGTATATGTAATAATTAATACACGTAATATAGTTAGTTCGGGGATAACAATTAAACACACTTGTCTATAATATTATGATTTACTTATAGGCATTATATAATTACACCGAAACCGCGGCTAAATCTACAACAGTTATAGTTTATACCTTATTATATAAGACGTATAATAATATATACAGGGTGATTATGTTATCTATTTTATCAAACAACACTTGTTGTTTCAAAAAGTATTGACTTTTTCAAATTTTAAGATCCATACTGTTCTAGAATTATAGAACTCTTCAATATTTTCATCCTTATTAGGTAAACTAATAATCAACTTTTGATTTTCAAACGACAACCTATAGGTATACTTAAAATTTCATAAATTAATGGGACTATTTTTTGTTTTATGAATTATCACATTCAAATTTTCATTTTTTGTTAATCCTTTGATGAGATATAGCTTCTCACAGTTGGGTAGTTTTGGAAAGTGTTTATTGTGTGTAAATGTGTTATAACTCATCAGTAGATAGTTAGTAATAAGTACATGATATTAGTTCAATTAATTATAACTATATGATAATTAATATAACTAATATAAGCTATATGGCAGGTGGTAACAGGTACAAATATTATCACCACTTTCCGCTACACCATGGGGTCGACGATATCGAATTCATTACTATTACAGCTACTGGATCTTACAAACAAAACTCCCAGATCTGACAGTGCTAATTAGTACTGATGTATAACACTTAAAAACCTTTTAAATCCAACCAACTTTTAACTACTCGCCGACGGATCAACGAAAGTTAAATTCATGAAAAATGACTTTATTAATTTACTCAATTATTAATATGTTTTGTTAGTTAGGTAGGTACCTATATGTAATATGTTACTGTAAATTGCGTTTAACGTTATTGACCAAAATGGTAACCGGTAACCGTAATTATATACTTTTATGAACTAGATATTTTTACAGTGTGTGAAGTTGCAGGCACCCTCCAAGACCAATTTATTTGAAATTTACGTTATAGTACAAGTATTACAATGGTAACTACTAAATAACAAACATTTATTAAAGGGTAGGTAAACGAGTATCTACTACTCTGCTACACAGTATAGGTATAGACTATAGAGTAAGTTACTATAATAAATGTGTTAAATGTTAGTTCAATGATATATATTATATAATATCATTGTATTAATATATGAGAAACGAGAAACATTCTGTGTGGAGACAGTTCGACGTCTGACTAAGTGAATCTGTTCGCCTAACATATGTTATATGTATATGTTTTGTTATGTTTTCTGATACTACTATTGGCTAAAATAATTTATTTTAGTAAAATAAATAATAATAAATATAATATACATAACAATGTAAACTAAAAACGCACGAGTACGATACGCGTCCATGTGAAATGGGCCTAAGTGTCAAGTGATTATTTATTTATTATTAATGTTTTATTTTTATTTATTTAAAAAAGTTAATGAATAAAAACAATTATATTGTAGTATGTTATTGCCTTATTATTTAAAATAAATGTATTTAACATGGGCGCCAGCAGGGGAGGCAGGAGGGGCCATGCCCCCTCCGCTTTTGTTGTCAATGTTTGTATACCTATTACATAATTTTACCTAACCTAACCTAGCATTATATATATATGTATAATATACACCTTGCCCCACCTCATGAAAACTTCTGCGGGCGCCCTTAGTATCAGATTCTATTAAACTAAAAAGTAAAGTATTTAATTGTACAATTTGGATCGTTATATTTTTAGTCATAAGTGGTATACGTCGTACGTGACTCATTAATAATACGCACCTAAGTGGTACGCAAGAACAAGTTTGAGCACCGCTGCTTTTTTTTAGACAGTAGACACTAGACCAGACATGTCAAACTCAAAGTATCAAGTGGGCCAAATATGTTGGAATACTGGATAGTTTATTACGAGGGCTGCACATAAAAATGTAACGAAAAAAAAATATTTTATACAAAATTTTCTATTTTATTCTTTACGTTTACAAATTTGTAAAAATCAGGTACACCCAGGTTTGGTGAAATAATTATGATAATTTATTAAATTGCTTATGCAGACACACACATTGATTAAACATTGAATTTAAACGTATTTTATTTTGCGCGAATAATCTCCACGTTCTGAAGATGGTTAAGTTTAGTGCGATAAGCGATTTTTAAATAATAAATTAGTGTGTAGTAGTGTGCTATCCACACATAAACACATTCACTTAATTTCATGTGATATAATAATTATGATTTAAATAAAATATTAAACTGAAAGTCTGAAAGAATATGAATAGTGATATTATTTATTATAAATTTTTTTTTAATGAAATGTTTAAAACTAAAAAATAAATGTATTTTTTTTAAATTTCGGGCAATGATTTGAAATTTATTTTTAACTTAGCAGGCATTATATATTTAAAATTATTTTTCTTAGGAGATTGAATAGTTTGATTTTATATACTATTAAATTAACAAAAACTTTTTAGTTTTTATGAACAATAATGTATGAAAAAAATCAAACTATAGGTTCATACCTAGTAGGTTTCTTAAAAAAAGCTTGGTTAGATATAGATTTTGGATGAAGAACTCGGGAAGGCTCCTTAATTTTTAGTAACGTTAGTCCCCTCTCAAAATTTTTCCCACTTTAACCACTGCCGATGTTACCACCGATAAAACAATAATGTAGTTAAAAATATATTTAATGATAAGATAAGATAATTATAATCTTCTATGTTATAATTTGTCATCCATCGTTTATCCAGTCGATTCAAGATTAATGACTACTGACTAGTCACTTTTGTCTGGCGTTTCGGGCATGTGCATCGTGCGCCCGCGGACATGTTCAGCGTCGTCGTGTAAAACTATTATTTTTATTATTTTATTATTTTCATAGTTCGCTATTTATATTATGTTATAGTTGTTGTGGTTAATAAATTACTCTGTTATAATAATTATTACGCTGTGTTATATTCGTAATTTGTTAAATGATAACCTATATCGCCCTACAGTAGATATATCAGATATTATAACATTGAAAAAGCAATAGAAGTGTTAAGTTTAAATTTCGCGGTGTTCCACAATTTCTTCCTTTAATTAAAAAAAAAAAAAAAAAATTGCCGCCACTGGAATACGGACAACCCAATAGTTACAACAATAATTAAGACCACCGATAACGCAATAATCTTTCGGTCGGTTTCTATCTTATTATTCATAACTTCGGCTATAAACATAAAATC
>VUJU01004759.1:0-16967 GCA_009835225.1 Aphis craccivora
ATTCCGAAATATTTTAAATGGAAATGTATTTCGACTTAGAAATGCTGTCGCTAAGGCCGTAAAATTTAGAAAAATATCTAATGACATCGCTGGTCTAAGACGAGATAACGATAATGCTCCGTATCATGTTTTCGGGAATCATAATAAATGTGATTCATATTATTGTAAAGGGCCAAAAGAAAATAAGATCAATAAGGAACTGGAAATGGAGAAAAATGGTATATTTGGAGAGATAATAACTACTATGAGAAGATATTTATTAGTACAATCTAAATCTCTCATTCAGGATTTAAACAGTAATATTGTTGAAAGTTATAACGCAATCGTAGCAAAATGTATATCAGGTAAACTCACGTATTTTTTTATATTTATTAGATTATTCTAATTTCTAGTGAAGTTATACAATTTATAATATGTCATTTGTTATAGACCATACGCCTTTATTAAAGAAAAAGTGAGAAAACTTTATTGGTTAGTCGGACCCTTCTCTGAATTAACCATCGAAAACAAACATCTACTGTATATAGCAATTATAAAACCGATCTGGATTTATGGTATTCAACTGTGTGGTTGTGCCAGTAAATCTAATATCGGTGTAATACAACGCTGTCAAAACATTGCCCTTCGGACCATCACTGCAGCATACCGGTTCGAAAGAAACAACGCAATTCACCGTGATATGATGCTGCTTACAATAGCAGACGAAATCCAAAGGTTTGCTCGCAAACACGAGACGAGGCTAGATCGCAATGTCAATCCATTGGCCATTCAATTATTAGATAACTCCAAGGACTTCAGACCTCTTAAGCGTTTTAAACAATGCGACTTAGTTTCAGATTTTAGATTAAGGCAGGAGCCACTGCATTGGAAGTGACTCCATCAACGTGTAATATATTTATATTTATATCTAGTATATAAAATATGTATAAATGTTAAACATATTTATAAAGACCTTTGGGTCGTTTGAATAATAAAGCCTCAGGGCATTTAAAAAAAAAAATATTGACGAAAGTTCGTCAAAACCATGAATATTTGCAAATTATTTTTTAGGTATAATTTATAAAAATGTTTGTATAAGTAGCTAAGAGTTGAAAATTTAATACAAGGTTTTCCATATGTTTAGCTTATAATAATTATAAAAAAAACTTAATTTTGATGTATTCAGGCCATTAAAACATAAACCACTTTTTTCACCAACCACTGAAAATTATATCCTAGGCTGACAAATCATCTCCGTTCACAATCGTTTTTCGTATACAATGATACCTATCATTGGATTCAAATTTAAAACTCCTATAATATATAATAATGATCCATATGGCTCCTAATGTAGAGTAGAGCGGTACTCACTTACCCACTTTTTTTATTTTAAAGCTATTTAGTTATCCTATCAACTAACATACGCAATCAAACCAGAAATTATGCAAATTATTATAATACAATTTTAAAAGGAAACATTTTTTTATTAAAAGTTAGAATTTTTTTAAGTGAATTTCATATTACTCGAAATAATTCTATGTATGTTATGGGTTTTTTTTTGTTTGTGTATTATTTAATATTAAATATTTTATATTAAGTATATTTTGGAATAACTTGACGTGTATTTGATTGTCCTGAACAATCGGGGAACGAGGATCGCTAATTGATTTATGCCCGACTGATTCGAAAGAAGAGCAAATCATTTCCATCTAACTGCAAATAGCAAAGCACCGTGTAACCAAAAGAATATCGAATAAGAGGAAAAACAATGCAAGAGAGAAGATGAACAACACTTCGGCAAAAAAAAAACGTATTATAATATGTATGGTACGTTTCGTCAGATACAATTATGTGAAAATTCAGAATTTTCTGTCAGTAATATCCGACCGAACCGTTGCGATTTTTCACCGTTGTTATAATATCATTATGGAATGTATATGTGAGTCCTGCGTAAATGGCCAGGCAAAACAAATACGTGAAGGCAAACAATGTCGAGAACCTCATCGAACTTATTCGCCAACAATCTAGTATATGTCTCTTCTGGAAGCTGAATGATGATGTGAAACCGTCCCAAGTGATCGACAGATAGTTTCATATGTCGTTCGAGTGATGGATAATAATCCACATCTTGTACATCTAGAACATCGTGTTTTCCGCTTTCCCAAAATAGTCTATACTGATGGTCAGGTTGTTCGTCCAATATTACACGCTACTAACATTGAAGATGATCGAAATGACACAAGAATACAGTGCAATGAATGCAATAAAAATGTTTTTACCATACATTGTTTAGTTTCAGTATTAAAAATTTGATATAAACCTATACGTTATACAACCGAATGTTGTAAACATAGTTATTTTCGTCTAGAACGTCCATCATATTATCAAGTATACTTATGTATAATAAATATCAATACGTATCTTTCGGTCGTCTGCTGACGATTAGTAATTATTTTTTTGCATGTGATACCCAAGAAAAACTTGAAAAATACGGATGCTATTAAGCACAAGAATACTGAAGTCCACGGGTCATGTGAAATAGACTAGGTAGGAAAACATATTTATTTATTATACTAAAAAACTCCTCTATTGAGTCGTTTATTAGTTATTTTATACTATAATAGTTATAGGTATAAAATAATAATTAGTGTCACGCAAATAAATACTTACGGGCTAGGTACCATATTATAATTTTTCATCGCCCTTTACCCTTCGATTTGCAGTTCAATATCATCCAAATACAAACCCACATTATTATAAAAAATATTAAACCACTCTTATTAATTATAAACAGTAGAAAAAACTATGGAATTTTAAAAATTTTTCTTTGAATTTTACATTTTGTATTCATTGTATTTAAAAATATTATTTCGGTGGATCAAAATATAATAAAATACATTTATTACATTTAACAGAAATATTTTAAGAATTGATACATACATACGTTTTTTTTCGATTTCGTCAATAAATGGATTACGAAAAAGTTCTGATTTTGCTTAATATTTGTTATTTGCTTGTCCAAATTATTATAAAAATAAGTAATTGAAGTTTTTAACTTTGACTTGCCCAATGTACAAACTAGATCCTATTTTATATCCAAATCCACATACCTTTTAAAAATTATTGAAGAATGTTATCGTCAATATTGCAAGCACTCTTCTGTATAGGTATATAAAAAAAAAAATTAATTTTCTATAAATTATTATTGTTAATAAAATTAACATTTGCATTTCTCTGCCCAAAATTTAAAATTAGAAACTTATTAATTATCCATCCAAGATAACATCTCATTGTTAAAGTGAACAGTGAATGTAATTCAACGTTTTTGTTATTTTCATAAATATTTTATTTCTATAGTTTATAGAAATACAAGTTATGAAATTAATTTATAAATCTTCTGGTTGTTCTTTATCAAATGAAATACTTATTTGTTGACAACCATTGGTTGTATTTGAATATATTATATTTAAATAATATAATTATAAAATAAATATATTACATTTTTACAAACTAGCACAACTAGGTGCGTACATTTACAACATCAAAGTGAATGATTGTGTCCACTGAACGCTGTTCACGTGAGTTGTTACTGCAGGAGTGAAAGGTACTACGGAAACATGTAATTTGCTTTTATAAGTAACTACTCGTTTGACTTATCATTTAATACTATTATAGGCTTAAAATAAAAATTGACAATGAATTAAATATCACTTTTTTAGTACCTAGTTACTTATTGCTTTTGATGTGATAACTTTATACGTGTATAATTCTATATTCTAAAGCATACGATTTTCTGAGAATATTGATGCCTACGAATAAAATATAATATAATTATCTTATAAATATCATTTATCTAGGTAGTAAAATAATTTTGTTGTATTACGAATGAAAATATTGCAACCTTTTTTTTATATTTATTTTCATACTTCTAAATTATATAAAAAAAAAATACCAATGAAGATTTTGACAAATACAAGATGAGTAAACTTAACATCTTCCCACATTGAGGCAAAACATTTTTATGTGTATACTCGTATACATTTTTATTCATAACTAACTATCCCCCGTGCTGCATGGTTCGTGTACTTCGTAGTTCATTAAAAAATTAATAACGCCAACTCTATATTATATATAATATGTTTCATTTTATAATAATTGAACAACAATCACATAAAAATAAACACATATCAAAGACGTTTTTCTGTTCTTTGAGTGGTAATAAATCATAATAATAATTTTTTCGCACTAATTTTTATTATAACTAATTATTATTATTACTATTATTATAAACCAAAAATAACAATTTATAAACAAAAATTACTATCGTAAATATCAAAATTCTCGTTTGAGCAGTTCTCAAGACTGATCTTCTTCTTTTGTAAGTTAGTCTATCTTTTTTTCCAAAGGTTTAGACTATCTCTGTGTCAAATTTAATCGCAATCGTTTGAACAGTTTATGAATGTATATAAAGGACAGATAGACATCTATATTTATTTATATGGAATAAAATATGGAAAAATGTAGATAAGCCAGAATTTTGGAGTGATTAGAAACTTGAAAGGATAGATAGAATAATATTTAATAAAAATGGTGTGGTAGTTTAATCTTTAAACCGTGGACGATGACACAATTTTTATTTCATTTGTATTAAATAGTTTTCATATTTTTATTTACATTCAAATGTCATAGATTTGTTATTTCATTTACCTAATTTTGAATGTACTGTAAAATGTATACAACTACAATATTTAACAGTTAATACTAAAATATTCGTCATACTAATCTTTATGTCTAAACTAAGTTGCATAACTGCTTTAATAGACAGCTAAATTATTAGACTAAATGTGTGACTGTTACAAAAAATGTATCTTTATAATACACTATATATTATATTATATCTTATTCTTAATATTAACTAAACATACTATCTAATTAAAAATAAAATACATAAAGATATCTGAATGACTTATGAGAGATTTAATTTAACTTAATATTTTATAAATTTTAGTTTTGAAAAGAAAATGTTTTATGAATATTTTTTTAATCATTTTATAAACTACTTTTGTTGCAAAAATACATGTATTGTACATAATGTCACCATAATAAAAAAAAAAAAAAATTAAAATTCACTTCAATGAAAAATTAATACATTCATCGCTTTGCTCAGGATCTAAAATCATTCATATCTACTTCTCATATAATTTACCAAGACTGATAAAATTGTATAGCAATCACCCATTGTCTGTAAAAACAAACAATACAAATTAAGAATTATTTGTGACACTACGTTTTAATTCGTAAATGACCATAAGTACATGATTTTGTACCAAATGTATATAATTATTTTTAACATAAATAAGTAATTTTTTTATAACTTAGATTTTCAAATTTAATACTACATTTCTCATCAAATTTTCATATGATAATATTAAATAAATACACTTCCAACATTTATTTTATAAGCATTTGATTTTTGGTCAGACTTTAAATGCTATAATAGCTATAGACATTTAATTATCATACATATTACTATGATGATTTTCTATAGTCGAATTGAATTATCATGTTCAAAATATAATAATATTACAATATACAATTTCATCTGAAACACTGTACTATATATTATACTTTAATTTTTTAAATATAATGAAATTGTTCTATACTTTTCTAGTATTTTTTTTTCAAATAATCGAATAATTCATAATTATTTTAATTGCAAAGTACTAGTTTCATAAATTAATTTTTATATATTTTCAAGAGATTAATCAAAGAAAGGTTTTAGAGATTCAACTTTCTCTACTCAATCACGAAGATTCAGGAAAATGATTAGAGATGATTAAAACTTTTTTCAATTATAGAAAAAATAACATTAAGTGGTCACCAAAATATAAATTTGAGGGATCATCGCGACATAGGTTACATAATATACTACAACACTTCTGAAGTAAATAATTACTTTAATTTCAAAACAAACAGATGCAAACAAATTTTATATTGAAAAGCCATCTATAAAATGTATCTACATTTGCTACAATGCATCATATTTTTTTTCGACTTTAGTGGATATAACACAAGATATTTTCCGATTGAAGAAAATATCAATTTGTGTGTTATTTGATATGATATATCAACAAATTGTATTCAAGACTTTCTTCAATTTGTGGCAACAGAAATGTTGACTGGTGAGGGTTTATCTAAACTAATAATGTTGCAAATTTAAAAATTTGTTTTAGAAAAACAATAACTTGTTGACTATGATATGAAAGAGCTTCGGCAAGAGTTGGCAGTACAAAAGTGTTCAAAAATATATCTTAGGTGAGATGCCATTTGTATTGTATGTTTATTGCGCAGCGTACTTACTTAATTTGGTAATAAGTAGTTTGAAAAGTTTTATCTAGGTATGAAAAACTATATAGAAACGGTTTCATCAGCAGTACCTAGTTACATTTTTTCGAATTTCATCACAACGATAATTTATTTTAGTTTAAAATAAATATGTTTCTTATATTCGTTAGTCAACTTTAATACAAATGGGCGAAACTCGTTGGATTGAAATTCATGATAGTTTTAAAAATATTTTTTCTAATTGTAAAAATGCAACGCTGAAAGGTGGTATTATGTCTATCATAATTACCAGAATATAGGTAAGGACTGCAAATTTATCGATATAATATGCCATTCGATTCACTAGATTACTAGAACAAAACTATAAACGTACTACTCGTTTACCACCATTGAATCATTTTATTCTTCAACTAGAAAAAAAATTTTTACGCATCATCGAGTTATGTTCACATTAAAATCATTAACCCCAAACTACTTAACTCAAAATACTACGTAATTAAAAACATTTAAAGAATGTACACTGTTTTAAAAACCATTATTATTTAATTTTAATACGTTTGACGATGATGTAAAAAATTATGAAGATTTTAATAATAAATAAATAACCCCATGATTGAAATTATCTTAACTTTTTACAAGGTTATACTCATATGTTAAATAACATTATATAAGTAAAAAAATGTATAACTAATCGTGCACCCTTTCAGAAAAAAAACATAATATATATATTTTTATACTTGACTGATATTAAAGAAAATTAATTTTATAATTTATATAATATAATAATAACAATATTTTCACTTACTTTAAAAAACATTTCCAAGTTTACAATTTTTGTTCTAGTAAATCTTAACTTTTGATAGTGGACATTATTTACTTTCATTGTTAATAATATCAGATTTTTACACTTCTTATCCATTTCAGTCCAATTGCTGGTGTACAATGAAAATATTATTGAATCTTTCTTTAACCAATAAAAAATACAAATACAAATAAAAATATTTGTTAAGAACCTTTAAACTACTGATTAAATAACTACTTTAATGCAAATTATCTTTCTATGCTATGTATACTGTATATACAGTATAGGTATTTACAGTTGTTAATTGTTGTCAAATGTGTAATTACATCAATTAAATGTTTTATTGTTTTAATAATTATTTTTTTATACATTAAATAAATATTTATTAAATGTATATCTCAGTTATGCTCTATTCAAAAAAAAAAAAAAAAATTATTATGTTTAATTCCATAAAAATTCATTAAATGTACAAATCAGATACATCGACGAATATATAATATTAAAACTATTAATGAATTTTAAATTACTTGATTGTGTAAATTTCCAAATAAATAACACACCATAAATATCTGAAAGGAGAATGAACATATTAAGGATATCATTTTTAATGTTGTAACTTCCGAAGCCAGAACTATATCCACGTCATATAAAATCTAAAAGAAATAAATATATATATATATTATATATTTAAGATAATTATATTATATTCACACAATCACACTTATGTATAGAGTCGTAGCAGGACGGAATCGTTCATATTTTTTAAACGTATTTATTGTTTTATGTTAAAGAGCAGGTACATGAAATATAATATTTTGAATTTAAGGACAATAAGAATAAAAAGATGAATGATTATACCATACAATATTTTGTTTGATATCTTATGAACACATACTATAGCAGGAATAAATAAATAAAATGTTCAATTTAAAAACAACATTTCAAATTACAATAGATTTCTAATAAATTATAAATCTAAGTATAATGTAATTTTCTTACCATTATGAAAATAAACCAAATTAAAATGAGTGATAAGGATGAAACAAAAATTTGTAACAACATTACTTTTTCAAATATAGCTAAAAAATCTTCATATTTCCTAATAAACAAATTCAGATTTTATGAATAGTTGTATTCATCATTGATATAAAAATATAAAACATTTTTATAGACTTCTATTAAAAATGAAAATAGTAAAATATTACTATATTATAAATATAATATTACTTTATTATACAAATAACATATTTTTATTTCAAAGAATACTGTTAGCATATATTAAAATTATATATTATTTCATGAAAATCAAATATAAAAATTAACTCATACTTCATAACTTTTTGATGATCCTTTAAAATAGTTTTTAATTCATCGTAAATTAATTCGTGTTCGTTAGATAACCTTTTTTTTTCAACCACGGTATAATCTGCAAGTAAACAAAGCAATTGTTAAGCGTTTGAGTAG
Source organism: Aphis craccivora (assembly GCA_009835225.1). Classification (NCBI taxonomy): domain Eukaryota; kingdom Metazoa; phylum Arthropoda; class Insecta; order Hemiptera; family Aphididae; genus Aphis; species Aphis craccivora. The sequence continues at coordinate 8,591 of VUJU01004759.1, forward strand.
AATCGAATTAAAAACTCTGTCAGTTGGTCAAAAAAACACAAGTAACATAGAGTATTTATATGATAATTTTAATATTGTAAAAACAAGTTTCTCAGGAAATGTCTTAAACATTAAGTTAGAAAACATTTATTTCAAAATGTTATTTTCAACATTTACTGCAATTGTCAACTATAAATATTATAAAGAATGTTTATAATTTACTGTATATCAAAAGGCCTATTTTTAACCAACTTAATTGCAAAACGGCGGAGATGAGTTATAATTGTCTTTTTTTATACAACATAATATTATATTATGATGTATTATTTTGGAACAATTTAACGTGTTTTTGATTGTACTCACCAATCGGGGAACGAGGATCGCAAATCGATTTATGTCCGACTGATTCGAAAGTAGAACAAACCATTTCCATCTGACCACAAATAGCAAAACACAGTGTAACCAAAAGAATATCGAATACGAGGAATAACATTGCTAGAGAGCTGGTGAACAACGCTTCGGCAAAGCAAAACGTATTATAATATGTATTGTACGTTTCGCCAGATACAATTATGTAAAAATTCATAATATTCTGTCGGTAATATCCGACCGAACCGTCGCGATTTTTCACCGGTGTTATATCATTACGGAATGTCTGTGTGAGTCCTGCGTAAATGGCCAGGCAAAACAAATACGTGAAGGCAAACAATGTCGAGAACCTCATCGAACGTTTTCGCCAACGATCCAGTATATGTCTCTTCTGGAAGCTGAATGATGATGTGAAACCGTACCAAGTGATCGACAGACAGTTCCATATGTCATTCGATTGATGGATAACGATCCACATCTTATAGATTATGAACAACGCGGTTTCTAGTTTCCAGAGATCTTCTAGACATATAGACACATTGTCCTTACAATAGTACGAACAGCTAACAGTCAGCATAACCGAAATTGTACATATATACATGAGAATGAATGTTAATGCGATATGGTAGACGTTTCTACCTAGACATTTACTGGTTTCGGGATCTAACAGTTGATATAAACCTGCAGATTTTGCTAACTTTATGTTGAAAACATGATTCTTCTCGTCCCGAATATCCATCATAAATATTTGTAGGTATTACTATAGTTTTAAGAACAACAAGTAAGGTAATTAAATTTATAGATATCTTCCGATTATCCTTTGCCAAATATTAAATACTGATTTGTTGACAACCATTGGTTGTTTTTGAATATAATGTATTTAAATAATAATTATATATATATATATATAAAAAAAAAAATATTAAATTTTTAAAAACTAACACAACTAGGTTCGTACATTCACAACGTGAAAGCTAGGTAGTAATGTTGTCAACTGAACGCTGTTCACGTGAATTGTTAACCGCAGGAGTGAAAACTGTTACGGAAACATGTAATTTACTTTTATAGGTAACTCCTCGTTTGACTTGCTCCTTAATACCTATTAATTATGCGGAACTGATATAGGTTTAGAATAAAAATTGTCTATTTATTAAATATCTTGCATACATTTTGTGGCCATTTACATTTTTATTTTATAAAATGCATTCAAAGTCCTTCATAGTAGGTATTCGAAAATATCCTAAAGTGTGCAACTAAAAACTTTTTTAATTATAGGCATAGTAGTAATAGTTATGTTGCAGTTGACAAATTATGAATTAGATCTACTTTTAAACTTTAGTCATAGTTTCAAAACTAAAAAAATTTAATTGTAACTAGATACATAAATAAACAGATGGAATTGATGTATATTGCATGACGTACAGGTCAAAAACTTGTATAAAAACGGAAAGCAAATTAAAATATTGTTGAAATTTGGGTGAGTTTGTACTATGTGTCTAGTATAAGGTTAGCCGTTTTATGTATTAAATAAGGTTATTATTCCATTCGATTCAAACAATATTATTAAATGTGTTTTATCTTATGTTACTGACTTAGCCGTTATCAACATCGCATATTGCTTCTTATACATAAGTAGGGCATGGCTAAATGCTGAGTATGAGAAATTGCGATCGTGGGTGTTTGTTGAATTAAGGTAGTTATTGCCAAGCAGTCGATCTTCTTTGATTGTCCACTAAGAAAATTAATTTTAACAATATCTGTCGATTGCGTAATAAATGATCAGATAATGTAGAACTTCCAAATTGCAAACTTCCAATCCAATATGCCACTTATCACATAAATAAATAAAACACAATTTTCACTTACTCGAGTGTATTATTATTATATTAATGTTTAAATTGTTGTTATTATTATATTATATTATTATTTATTATTATGAAAATAATAAATAATTATTCTTTTCCCGACCTTTTTTTTTTTTGCCTCGTCAATCTGATTGTCGATTACCAGGGATTTAAAATATCAAATGTAGCTCACTTGCTTGAAACATTTTGACTTAAGGTTTTCCAACAGGTGTCATGGTAAATAGTATATTATTATGATCGATACATACTTAGTGGGAGTATGCGATATGAATGAAAATTCAACAGTGAAAAAGACTCTGCTACGATGATCAGCATGGCCACAGCGTCAGTGAACACCCACCTTCACGACACGTCGGCACACCATACTCAGATTAGTAACCCCTATATTGTGTTTCGCTCTCTGCTTAGTCCAATTAAGATTCAAGTCCTTTTACATAATATAAACAAATACATTTTGAAATAGTATTCAAAATTATGCTACATTATAAATATTCATAATATTTTTGAGTTCCAGAAGTATGTAACAAACGATGAGTAAAATGTAAATTAATGTTTAGGTAATATTATAAATAATAAGAATATAACAAAATATATTTTTTTTATTAAAAATAATGAATTATTAATCAATGTATATTCAAGTGATATAATATTACATTAGTAGCACTAAGCACAAGAAACACATACACAATAGTATTGCATTTTATTTTGCAATTAAAGTTTTGAAATCCTCTTTATTGAACGATAATACTATAATAGCCCATTGATTCTCAATTTTATATATATATTTTTTTTTTGGGGGGGGGGGTAGTTTTTAAATAGATTAATTTCATTATTATATATTAACGGAGAGCACTCATATTCTTTAAAATTATTAATTTTTTTGTTTTTAAATTATACGAAGTAATGACAAGACTACATAAATGAAAAATAATACATAACTGTTTTTATTATGATCTTCATGATCACTTTTTTAGTTGTTACTTATTTCTTTTGATGTGATAACTTCCTACGTGCATAATTGTATATTCTAAAGTAAAAGATATTCTGAGAATTTTGATGTATATAATAATCAAATATAAAATAAGTAATAACGTTTAGCTAGGTAGTAAAATGATGTTGATGAATTATGAATCAAACTATTACAATCATTCATTTATTTATATTCATATTAGTAAAATAAATTGATAAATATTTTGACATATTTGAGTTATTGACCTCTTCCCACGTAGAGGCAAAAAATAATCGCGTATATTTATTTTTATTACAAAGAACTGAAAGAAGTTGAAATTATAAAAACATTTTGATATGGATGTTACAGAGTGACTAGAAATGACAGAATAGTATTTAAAAAAAATGGTGTGGTGGTGTAATCTTTAAAACGTGGATGATTTTACAATTTCTAGTTCATTAGTGTTAAATAGTTTTCATATTTTTATTCACATTCAACTGTCATAGTTTTGTTGTTTCATTTACCTGGTTTTGAATATACTGTAAAATTAACACAACTAAAATATTAACCAATATATTTACCATACTATTCTTTATGTCTAAGCTAAGTTGCATAACTGCTTTAATAAATAAATTATTAAACTAAAAGTGTAACAATAAAAAAACAATTATGTATCTATGTAATAATAATAAATATATATATTATATCCCATCCCTCATCCCTAATATGAACCGAACATACTATATATTTAAAAAAAAACATAAATATATCAGAACAACTTACGAGAGATTTAATTAAAGAAAATATTTTATGAATATTTTATTAATTATTATATCTACTACTCTTCATGTGCTCGTATACATAATGATACAAAAAAAAGAAAATTAAAATTAAATTACACTTCAATGTAAAATTAATACATTCATCGCTTTGCTCAGGATCTAAAATCATTCATATCTACTTTTCATATAATTTACCAAGACTGATAAAATTGTATAACAATCACCCATTGTCTGTAAAAAAAAAAACAAATAATACAAATTAATAAATATTTTTGACTAACCATTTTTATTTTTAGTTCTAAAGACCGTAAGCACGTGATTTTGTACCAAATGTGTATATTTATATTATTATTTTAAACACACTAAAATAATATATTGTAAAAATTAAACAAATTAGTATTTTTTTCTTCATATTAAAACTTAGGTTTTCAAATTGAATTCTAGGTTTTTCATCAAATTTCTATACAGCAATATTAAATAATATCAAAAATATAGTACCAACATTTAAATATAATTATGCATTTTAAGTTAAAGTTTTAATTTTTTTTTAAATAAAATTAACATAAAATTTCAAATTGTTTTAAACGTAGACTAGTTTCATGTAATATTTTGACAAGGTTTTTCTAATTTTAATTAAATAATAGTTAAAATATTAATTAAACTCACTTTAAAAAACATTTCCAAGTTCACAAATTTTGTTCTAGTGAATTTTAACTTTTTATAGTTGGCATTATTCATCCGCATTGTCAACAATATCAATTTTTTACACTTCATATCCATTTTAGTCCAATTACTGCTGTACAACGCAAATATTACTGAATCTTTCTTTAAATAAAAATATAAAAATATAAAGAATATTAAAAACCTAAAGACATACGACTACGTATACATAATTTGTTTGTTCCAAAAATTTTCTAAAGCGTGTATTTAATGAAAAGAGTTAACCGAATTTTTACTTCACAATGTATACAAACAACATACATTGCGATAAAAAATAATTTAATATTTAATGTTAAAAATCACTTAAGTTTATTTTAATTAAATACCTAATTGTACATTAAATACTATAGAAGCTCCTAAGAATTCAAACTTAAATAATACCTAATACATATTTCTAAAAAAACAATGCAATTTAAATTACTTGCTTGTGTAATTTGTCAAATAAATAACACACCATAAATATTTGAAACATTAATGCTGGAAGTGAGCACATCATTTTTTTTAACACAATATCCGAAGCCTCAAATCTGTCATTATTGTCAAAACTCTGAAATCATTTTTCTCCAGATAAGACCATTAATTCAAAAAAACAACGCAAACTTGAATTTCAATAAATTTATTATTATATTTATTTTGTTTGCAAGTAGACAACAGACAATTTTTAATGATTGTATATAACTACAAAGTATAAATCAATTTTTTACCATTATGAAAATAGACCAAACTACTATGAGAGAAAATGACGAAAAAAAAATTTGTAACAACATTGCTTTTCCAAATAGAGCTAAAAAGCCTTCATACTTCCTGAAAAATAAATAATAATATAGAGCCTTGTTAGGTATGTAATTTTCCATCAAATAAATGTGTGAACACATTATCTGTTAAAAGAGATGAAAATTTAGAAGCGCAACTCAATCCTCCCCATCCCTCTTAATTTATTTTATAATATAAATACACCATTAATGATGAGTATAATCATTTTTTCAGCTGAAATGTAATAATGGTTTATGATAATTGATAATTATTTAAAAATATATATATTTTTTACTCCATAACTGCTTGATGATCCAATATATTTGTTTTTAATTCATCATATGTTAAATCGTGTTCATCGGATGTCTTTTCTTTTTCATCTGAAAAATCTACAGGCAAAAAAAAAAACAAGTCTGCACATTTAAAAATGTCGTAATAACTTTCAATGAGTATGTGTAGTTTGAATCAGTAATCAAATAAGTAATAAAGGATGAGTATTATTCACAAATATATCTTACTGTCAACTTAAAATAATATGTATGCCCATGATTTTAAGATTGCTGTTCAAAAATAATGCCACCAGTTTTCAAAGGTCAGTACAATCGATAGGTGTTCATCCAAATATAAATATTTTGTACAGCTACTTATTACAACTGGTCTTATTTGCTTTTTTATTATACAACTAATTATACTTATCAAACTTATTTTATTTTTATTTTGAATATCACTTGTAATAGACTTAGAGTTAAAAATTAAATTATTTTTAACTTAGTTAAATTAGCTTTGTTGTTTTAATGTGACTTCAAATTTTACGAGTTAATTTTTTATTATTGAAATATGAATTTATTAAATAACGTAAAATAATCTATATAATAATATATAATACATTTCAATACAAGATTAAAAATAAAGTAACTTTTATCTTTCAACTACGCCTAAGACTTTGAAATTTATACATAATCGTCTATATTATTATTATAATAATTAATATTATGGCACGTTTATTATTTTTATAATAATTGCATACTATAAAAATAAAGAAAAACTAAAAAAACATAAGGAATATTGTTAAATTTTACGGGTACCTATAATTTTTATTGTTATAATTATAATTATTAACATTATTATTGTCTACAATTTTGAAGTTTCATGGATCATTATTATTATTTTCACTGTTGGATTTTTTCACAAATTTTAGATAGTATTAATTTGACGATATCCAGAAATAAAAAAAGCTAAAATTGTTACAATAAATATACATAATATCATTGTGTACAATACGTACTATACTCGTACCTCAAATCATAGATACTCACCAATTGATAAACCTGCAGGATCACAAATTGATTTATAACCAACTGATTTGAACGAGAAGAAAATCATTTGCATTTGACCGCAAATCGCAAAGCACAGAGTACTCAGAAGAATATCGAATATCGTGAATGATATTGACAGAAGTATTAGAAACAACAATTCGACCAGGTAAAACGTATAATAGTGTCTGTTGTACGTTTCGTCAGATACGATTAAATATAAATTCATAACGTTCTGTCGGTAATTGCCGATCGAACCGTCGTAATTTTTCATGGGAATTATATCTTCACGAAATATGAGGGTACTGATAGTGTAAATGACCACTGATGACAAATACATAAAGGCTAACACAGTCGCGTACCACACCGTACGTTCTCGCCAACGGTCCAGCACGTGTTTATTCCGAAGGTTGAATGTTGTATAACCATACCATGTAACAGATAAACAGGTCCATAAATGTTTCGAATGGTGGATTAATATCCATATCTTGTAAATTACGAACATCGAAGTTTCAGCTTTCCAAAAATAGTCTACACTTATAGGCATGTTGTTCGTCCAATAGTACACACCACTAGCATTCAAAATGATCGAAAAGACAAACAAATACAGTGCGATGAATGCAGCAACAATATGGTAGACGTTTTTTCCGCGATATTTTATAGTTTCAGGATCCAGCATTTGATATAAACCTATACGTTTCGCCAACCAAATGTTGAAAACATAGTTATTTTCGTCTCGAACGTCCATCATAATATCAAGTACACTTATGTACAATAAATATCAATATGTATCTTTCGGTCGTCTGTTGACAATTAGTAATTATTTTTTCGCATGTGATATCCAATAAAAACTTTAAAAATACGGATACTATAGAGCACAAGAATATGAAATCCACAGGTCATGTGAAATAGACTAGAAAAACGTATTTATTTATTTTACTAAAAAAACTCCTCGATTGAGTAGTTTATTAATTATTTTATATTATAATGGTTATAGGTATAAAATAATAATTAGTGTCACGCAAATAAATACCTATCGACTACCATATAATATTTCATCGCCCTTTACCCTTCGATTTTCAGTGCAATATTATCCATATATAAACCCATATTATTATAAAAATTATGAAACTACTATAATTATATACAGTAGAAAAAACTATGGAATTTTAAAATTCTTACTTATTTTGCATTTAAATAAATGTATTTTTTTTTTTTTTTATTAAAAATAAAGTATATTTACAATCTATACAAAAGTGTATAATGAGTAAGTGTGGTGACAGAATAAGTAAGTAATATATGAAAAAAAATAATAACAAGAGAAGGAAGGCTCCCAGCAGTGCCACCTGACCAGAAATTAGGGTTTGAGTTTATTTAATTAATGTTTTTTTTTTTTTTTTTTTAAGTTAGGTGTTGAGGAGATCTCTTGGCCATTGCCTTTTTAACCTTCTAGGAATGATAGAGGTAGAGAATAAACTTTTAATGATGGGGTTTGAATGAGCACGGAGCGTTAAGTGGAATTTTGAATAATAGGATTTGGCTAGGTCGTTAAGGGTTGGCATGTTCAGATCTTTATGGAGGTTTTTATTGGTAACATACCAAGGGGCAGAGGTTATTAGGTGTAGGCATATGGACTGGAATGCTTGA